>SWBL01000151.1:0-114941 GCA_024195585.1 Aureobasidium sp. EXF-3400
TTGCCGCTCTTCTCGGCGTTGTTGATGGCGTTAAGGGCATCGTTGAGGACGGAAGTCTTGACCATTTTTGCGGTTGTCGGGCGAGATTCTCAAACGGCGGGGAAGTAGGCGGTAGGAGGTATCTGCTGGCGACGAAGAATACACGTTAGCCCTCGGAAGCCGTGAGCGCAAAGAGTGCCCTTCGGGATGCGCAAGCGGATGTGCGAGTGCGACCAGAAGGGTTCTTCAGCTCGTCCATGTCAGACGGGCCGTGTCGTTCTCTTGAGCAAGACAACGATGCGCCTGTCTGGGCTACCTGAAGGGCACTCGATTGCTAGAGCGACAGCGCATGCCTGCGACTGCCATATGCGACAACTTACCTCACGAATTGGCGGCTGGAGTGATGGTAAAGAAACGACAGAGGAGAGGGCAGCGTCCAGGGCAGGAGAGTTGAAGTTTTTGCAGGCGCGCGGTCAAGTCTTGGCGGTCAAATTCGGTCGGCACAGGCATTGTGGGGGTCCAAGCTCGGCGCTTTCCCGATCGGGCTACGGCGTTCAGCGGCCAGACGCCAAATTTCTGCTGGACGTCTCCGCAACGAGGGAAGGAGCAAAGAACAAAAGCACCCCACCCCCGAAAGGCCCAGCAATCTTTTTCCTCGTTCAGTTGCTCCTTCCTCCTCTCCATCAACACCTCTTCAACCACAAACACCGCCAATATGCTGATCTACAAGGTGCGACTCTCCGACTGCTGGAAAGAGCTGCTGTCATTCGAGCTACTACAATTTTTCTCCTGCTGGAGCTCGAATCGCCGCTCTTCTTGACAGCTCAACCCCTCCCTGAGTCCTCGAACACACAGCTGACTCGACCCTATAGGATGTTATCACCGGAGACGAGATGATCTCGGACTCCTACGACCTCAAGCTCATTGACGGTGTCGTCTACGAGGCTGACTGCGCCCGTATCACCGTTGGTGGTGACAACATCGGTATGCTCTTCCCGAATCCTCAACACCTTTCTCGACATGGCCTCAGGGGCTAACATTCCTTCCTCCAGACATCGGTGCCAACCCCTCCGCCGAGGACGGTGGTGACGAGGGTGCCGACGATGCCACCACCTCTGTCATCGACGTTGTCCACTCTTTCCGCCTCAACGAGACTTCCTTCGACAAGAAGTCCTACCTCGGCCACCTCAAGCAGTACATGAAGAAGGTCAAGGAGCACATGAAGGCCAGAAACGCCTCTGACGAGGAGGTCAAGGAGTTCGAGACTGGTGCCTCTGCCTTCGCCAAGAAGATCGTCGGTGGCTTCAAGGACTGGGAGTTCTTCACCGGCGAGTCCATGGACCCCGACGGCATGGTCGTTCTCCTCAACTACCGCGAAGATGGCACTACCCCGTACGCTGTATTCTGTAAGGGCCCTTTCCTTCTTTTCTTCTTTTTCTTCTTGCTAACAAAAATTATCAGGGAAGCACGGTCTTTCGGAGATGAAGGTTTAAGCGATTCAAAAACGATTACGACAGGGCCTATACCCAGTGCTTTGCTACAACACAATGCCCTTACTCTTATGAAAATCAAAGATCCCATTTTCCGCACTCAAACACTTTTGTTCCATGTTCGCTGCAATTTGTATACCCGTGATCGAGACTATGTAATTTCCATCGATTCCAAGTACATCCCTGATTTCCTCGCCAACATGGTTGTCTCAAACGAAGCATGTAATAAATTGATCTTTTCTCACTGGCAGCCATCCGGGCAATTCGCCAACTCGGAGTAACGACCCATTAGGTATAGGAATCCAGATTCAAGTGGCAAGAGGCAACCCAGCATGCAATCGAGGTTACCAGAAACGAACACTCGTTTCCAGCATAGCCATGTATTCTGGGACAAGCAATTCTCCCATACAAGACTGACAAGAAGAGTCTGGCAAGAACGAGCATTCGTTTTTAGGATGGTCTTGTGTGAAGCATCAAGCATGTTCTACGACCGGAATTGGTAAGAAGAGTCAATTGAAAGCGAACACTCGTTTCCAGCATGCTCCTGAGTGGAACACCAAGCATATTTTACGATCGAGATTTGTAAGAAGAGTCAGTTGGAAACGAACATTCGTTTTCAGCATGTGCGTGTGAGAAAACAAAGGTGTGCGTGTAACCCAGACCATAATGTAGCTATATCACATGCATCTAATTTGACCATCAACTAGATTTAGTTGATGGAGGGATCACGTACAAGACAACAAGGTCCACATCAACTAGATTTAGTTGATGGGAGGTTCGTTGTCAGAATTTCCCACAAGTCCTGACTTTTTCATCAACTAAATTTAGTTGACGGAAGGGTCACGTCTCAGGCAATAATGCATGCGGTCGACTAGATTTAGTCGACATGAGCTCAACGTTGCTTCTCATCAACTAAATTCCAATGATAGGACGTCCACGTATATGATCATCATGACTTTGTACTCGCAAGAGCTTTGAACATTCTAAGTCAAATTGGCCAGTCCTAGGATCGGTAGAATCTGCTTGGACAAGACCGGCCAGTCCTAGGACCGTCCGATTCCGCCCAGAGGCGAGTGACCAGTCCTAGGACCTGCTATTTTCCCTCAAAAGAAGTTCATGGTCGGCCAATTTTGTCAAGTCATTTTTTTCTTGTGCGGTACGGGAAAAAACATAACCAACTCATTTTCTTGTGCGGTACGAGAAAAAACGCACTCGAACCATTCTCTTGTGCCGTACGAGAAAAAACAGGTTCAAACAATTCTCTTGTGCGGTACGAGAGAAAACAAGTTCAAACCAGTTTCTTGTACCGTACGAAAAAAAAAGAGGTATAAGCGGCTTCACGAAGCAGTCTCAGAAAGATTACCAAACCATTCTCTATCCTGGGTCAAGCAAAACAAGGGCAAAAAGTTGCTTAGTCCTGGACCAAGAAAAAGTGCTCAAAGGGCATACCTTGGTCCAGGACTAAAGAAAAACTGATCACAAGACTATCACTTGGTCCAGGACTAGAGAAAAGTTGCTCTACTCCTGGATCAAGAAAAATCGAAGGTACTGGCTGCTAAAGGGTCAAGAAGCATCTGAGGAAGGCACGAGTATCCTCATGAACGCAGTTGCCCTTTTGGGCTAGTCTTGGCGCTCACTTGATGATCAAGTTGTCCGGCAAGAACCTTCCCATCGACCTTACCTCATCTTTTTTCTTTCTGCGCAATGTTAGTAACATCCTAATTAACAACGCTCTGATACCTGAAGCTTTTCTCTCAAGTGTCCGAGATCCAAGAGTTTCTCCGGCGTGCGCGCTTCTCTTCTTCCCTTTCTGCGCATCGTCAGGCGCACCTCGTCTGAAGGCAATTCAAGGTGAGACCAGCTCAATTCCTCCTTGACTTATTGTCCAGAGCTGACTTTGCACTAGATGTCGATCGGCGCCCCTCCTCCATGGGATGCGATAACTCGTTGTCTTATGAATGCCATCAAAGACACATTCTACGACGATGTTGTTCTTCGAGACAGCTGCCAAAGCGCTCTGCAGGACTTCCTGGCTGCTAGAAGATCACATCAGGGGCAAGACTCAGGCTCCGCGTCCAGCCGTACATCTCGTCGTACAACATCCGAATGGATGTCTTGGGATAATGTCATCGATGACATTTGGGAGGATTCTCTTCTGAAGCTGCCCTCCATCCCTGGCCGCCCCAGGTCCCGCTTCGTCAAACCATCAGGTCCCTCCGAAGCCATCATGTTGATCGTATGGCATGTTCCCACGACGAACACCACGAAGTACAAGGAGTTTGGTGTGGTTGCTGACGGCTCAAACCCATCTCTGAGAAACATGGCAGTCAAGTTCGGCATGGAGCCCAAGCTCGACCCCATGAGCCAGAAACTGATGTGCATGGAGCACGTTCCCATCCGCTACTTCCACGACCCCAAGCGCGGAAACAAGCTGCCGTACGATGACCTCTCCCAGTCCGACATGGACATTCTGCTGCGTTACAAGCTCAAATTCTGGAACGCTTCGAAGGCATCGGTCGTCCTACTCCTTAGAAGGGAGAACACCCTGTGGTACAGAAAGACCTTTCCGAACTCGACCGCCATCAAGCTCTCAGAAGAGGTTGTCTACGGCAAGCCCCTGGAATTCTTCATGGAGTGGGCATCAGATGGCACCCTCAAGAGGTTGGTGTTCAGCAGCCTGCATATGGAGGCTTTCTTCTGGCCCACTGGCAAGAGGCTCTCAAACCTTTACGACGCAATTTGGAACATGGTAGCAGGGATCGCCAACTATCCGGTAGTCAACCACAAGCTTTTCATGCGTCTCTCCCGAGCTAAGGATATGGACTTTGACGACAACTCTGTCACATTCGAAGCTTTGCAGAGCGGCACAAAGGATCTTGGTTTCGATGAGAAGCCTTGGGAGATTGCTGTTCGGATCCGGCGCGAAGAGATCGAACGTGATATACACCTCCCCCTGGATGCACTACCTGACGTCCTGCAGAAGTGGTTGCAATCCACAGGTGGTCTTGATCCCCTTGCCCCTGACAGCCCCGTGCGCCAGTGTCTTCGAAGATTCGGTCGCAGATCCTACGAGAAGCAGGTCGCAGAGGGCAAAGCCAAGGGTGAGACCTACCAACCCCGAGGTCTCCTTCTGGGTCAGATGCTCAATGTTCTGTCAAACCACGCATGTCTTGTCACAGCCAGGGCCAACTCAATGTTGAAGGTCAAGGAGCGCGATGCACTGAAGACTCCAGAACAGCTTGCATTCTACGAAAAGCAACGTGCACGCGCTCGTTCCAGGGACCGACGCAGGGATGCTGGTGAGCTTGCCAGACGCCCAGGCGCTCCTGCAAAGTTCGCTACTGAGGAGGAGAGAGCCGAGAACAAGAAGGAGAACCTCAGGAAACGTGATCGACTGAACAAGGAGCGGAGAAAGGCTGGTCTCGTCAACGTTGCTCCCAAGGGGTTCCCTTTTCGCACTGCAGATGAGCCAATGACCGAGGCCGAACTAGCCTATCACGCTCGACAAGCTCTGATCTCCAAAGGTCGACCTGACACTGGCTTTGGTATGGGCTTCACCTCAGATACTCATGAAAGCAACATCGGTCAAGTGAGATGGAAGAAGCTTGCACCTGGACGTATACCCGAGAAGCCCACACCTCCGCCCCTGTCTGCCTTCGACCGCGAGAAGAGACAAAGAAGAAGTGAGCAGGACCGGAGGTACAGGGCACGTAGAGCAGCCGGTCAAGTTATACTCCTACACAGACCAGATCCTCCAGAGGTGTCTGGCGCAGGAGAAGATGGACTTCAAGTCCCTGACACAAATCGTACAGATGGAGATCTCCTCGACCATGCTGTCAGTCTGAGTCCATCCCTGAAAATCTCAAGCGACCCAAAGACAGCTCCAGCAGGTCCCAAGGTGTTGATCGAAAAGGCTCGGGAGATGTTGGCCGAACGTACCCTGATCCTTTACCCGGAGCAACTCACACCCGAAGAGCTTCTCGAGCTTCGTAAGGCCCAAAATGAGAAAACGAAGCAAAGCAAGAAGGAGAGTATGCAGAAGCCGCAAGCCAAGGTTAAGAAAGCTGAACGCCAGCGTCAATACAGAACACGCCAGAGTGCAGGTCTTGTCGGCAAGTCAGTAGCTGGCAATGGTCGCAAATTCTCTCTGGGTACGCCTTCTGTTGAAGACGGAGGTCAAACTGAAGACGTTGAGATGATCGACCTTACCAACGACGACTGAGCGGAGCAGGATGATGTTACGGGATGGGTGAGGTATTGCTATGTGAAGGATGGGATGTTGCTCGAAACACGAATTATGGCTTACGGGGATGTGGGACACAACTTATGACATGACAGTATGGGGTATACACGACGACATGGAACATGAAACATTAACGACAGGTAATGGCTTTCCATCAAGGAGGAATGGAACACATAACTTTTTCAGACATGCTATCGAGGTATGGAATTTATTTTGCCGTTTTGTGCGTCTTGCTCTTCGTCTACGTTCTACTCGACGTCTTTGTCAAAAAAGCATGGAGCTATCACATGAAACAATATGGCTTTTCGCAGATGTTATTGAAATTCTCTGACACCATCGGTCCTCATCTGGATTCCAAACCTGCTAGGCTATGTTGATCTTTATGTCACTGCAATGTTTTTCTAATGCTGTCTGAGCCTCGATTGTAGATATATTTCTTGGAGTTGGCGTTCAGGAGATAGACGACATTGGTGAACAGGGTGTTACCCCCAACGAGAAACACGACACGTCTGTTATGATTGGTCACTTTCACCTGGCGCTTAAGTGCGGCACGGACCGTCATAAAGATCGCAGTTCTGTCCCACTCGTTCCTCAGGCACACCCCCTTCTGCTTATCAACAACATTTTGGATCTCGTCGCACCAACTGACATTCTTTTGGCAACTTGAACATTGCAAAATCACATCCCTGACAATGCATTGAGCTCTTTAGTATTCCTTGCGCATTGATTTCTAGTCATGGCTGCTTTGGGCGCTAGTCTCGGCAGATCCAACGGCGGCTCACCTGCGCCGACAACTCCCCGAGGCCAGGCAAGCAAGGAGATCAACACTATCATCGAATTGACTGCCCAGGAGTTTGGTTTACCCCTCAGGCCTCGAGTTGGAACATTCTCACCTAGCAAGCGACCCGATAATTACGCCGAGAGATGTGTCGATTCAATCAATTTTCTATTCTTCCATAACCGCATTGTTATGTACGATGTGATCAATCAATTTCGCAAGGATAAAGCAGAGAACACCATCTTCGGAGACAATCTGAAGGAATTGTACTCTCGTTTGAGAGAAGCTGCCTACCTTGAGAAGCACAAACCGCAGCTGGGAAAGCCGCAACTGGGCGGACCTGTGGTACAACAGGACACTCAGTTCAAGAAGCCCGCTCCGAAGCTTTCTTTGACACAGACAAAACTCATTCCGACAATTAAGAAGCGCTCGGAGCCGCGTCCTGCCAAAGTAAAGGACACCGAGAACCAGAGTCCAAAGGAGAAACTACTGCCAACTGACCAATCCTTCCTTTTCGACCCTGGTCTAGCTTCTCGAGGTACCAAACGTCTTTCCGATCAAGATTCTTGCAGTTCTTCAAAGTATGTACGCCCCCAGAAGCAGCGGCGACAGCAGCCTTCCCTTGACGACCATTTCTCATACAAGGTCAGCGCGACCAACCCCAGCTTTACTTCATCGCGTCAATGCAATGCGGCTTCAATCTATCCCAGACAAGCGAACCAGAGTTTTGCTACGACTGTTGCTTCATTCGATGGTATATACGATAATTGTGATTCGTCAAGCGTCGATTACGGCGGAAATTGGGATCCTTCTCAAGCCGAACAACTTGATCAGCTCATGACGAGCTCCGAGCCACCTGAGTACGCTTGAAAGGGTTCAGGGGTAGTCGGGCAATCGCTAGACCAGTGCCAACACCTGAATGGTCGATCTCTTGACAACCTCTCTATCACACCCGCAGACACACATACAACAGCAGCGAAGGTTCAGATGCAACTCCAGGATTCTTTAGCTGCAAAAGTGCCAACCTCGAAATCCAAATCAGCTTCGTCAAAGGTCCCCGATCATAGACTTGTTCGCTCTCTGCCATCTGATGGGCTCTTTAGTTCGCCTATGGCTATCAGTGTCAATCACTCATCTTTTTATCACCTCTGGGAAAGTTACAGACTTGCAGATGCTGCCGGAACACCTTTCAACTACTATGCAAATGAAGATGAGCTATACACCAATATACCTGCTGGTGTTCAATTTCAAAGAACGCCTGCCTCGGTCTGGAAAGATAGGACTGATCCTACGCAAGCAGCCAATATCATGCTCAAAGCCAATCTCGTCTTCGATGCCAGTCCATCTGCAGACAAGTTGTTGACACTCTCGTTGCAGCCACTCAAGACAGAGAGAGCCTGCATACTACAAAGACGCTTTGGGTCCAGCCGATTTTTATATGTTGAGGTACCGCAGATCCACACTTTCGGTGGAATTCATCTCAAAGGGCAACAAGATCTTCTCGAGTTACGATACGAAGAATGGCTCTGCACTGAAAAGGGATTTTTCGGCCGCGTTTGGCGTGTGTTTCATGTTCAAGATGTCAAGAAGAAGAATAGCAAAGACAATCTGCCAAGTCAACGGCTAGTACTATTTGCTGTCGATGGACCTCGTTTGCAGAAGATTAGTCTTTTCGAAATGCTGAACTGGGCCATACCGTTTGCAAAGAACGGTGACCAAGGGTTCTGCAAGGTATACGCTCGACTAGACTTGTTCCTCTCACAAACAATTCCCACAGTCAAGTTCACGCATAGGGAGGTCAAGTACGTCAAGGAGACTTTGGCAAACGGTGCTTCCGAGAATGAAGAATTTAATGACCCCGATATGAAATTTGAGTATCGTTCTGGCCCATCGAATGAGAAAGCTGTGATGAACGATGGTTGCTCCCTGATCTCAGTTGGTGCAGCAAAAGAGCTCTGCGAAGAGCTTGGGATCAAGGGTGTTCGTCCTGTTGCTTTTCAAGGCCGCATCAGTGGCTGCAAAGGTGTGTGGATGATCAGCGCACCATACGATACGACTGAGCCAAAACACCGGAGAAAATGGATTCATATGACAGAAAGCCAACGCAAAGTTATACCAAGAGATGAGGACTTGACGAAAAGTTGTGAGCCTGATCGATGGTCATTCGAACTGGTTAAATTCACAAGTCCGCCAAAGCCATCAACGCTCAACCTGGACTTCATACCCATCCTCAAAAATCGCCACGTGTCTAAGGACACACTCCAAGAAGTCATCGAAAGCCATTCAGAGATGGACTTCTCACCTTTCTTGGATTCCTTGACTGACCCACTAAGCTTGCGTCGCTGGTTGCACTCTGAATTCAGTGGTATGGAAGAGCTCAACCGCAAACTCGGCATCAAAGAAGCTGGCAACTTTCCCTCTGACTGGGTCGAGAAATCCATCTTGTTGCTCGAATACGGTTTCAACCCGTTGACGAATCAGTATCTTGCGATGTGCATCCAACAAGTCGTCAAGCTATGGCTCTCCTCAGTCCGCTCCAAGCTCAAGATTCGTCTAGGTAAATCTGCCATGGCTCTGGGAGTTGCTGATCCAACCGGTTGTTTGAAGCCTGGCGAGATCCATATGGCCTTCTCGAAAACTTTTCGTGACGAAGCATCTGGCGAATATTGGTCACATCTCAAAGGCGAGGTGTTAGTCGCAAGACATCCTTCTCTTAGATGCTCCGACATACAGAAAGTCAGAGCTGTCTACAAGGAAGAGCTCAGTCATTTAACCGACGTTGTGGTGTTCCCGTCGAAAGGATGCGTTCCACTTGCACACAAACTGCAAGGTGGCGACTATGACGGTGACACCTTTTGGCTATGTTGGGATCCGAGGTTAACAACAGATTTCAGAAATGCGCCTGCGCCACTGGATGAACCGAAGCTGGATTACTACGGCATCAAGAAGGACATACGCAAGTTGAAAGAGGTCCTCGGCAGCGACAACAATGTTGATACATGGCTGTCTGAATGCTTCGGCTTCAAGTTGCAGGAAGATCTGTTGGGTAAAGTGACAAAGATGCATGGCAAATTGTCTTACAAGGAGAACTCAATCTCGTCTGAGAAAGTTGAGGATCTAGCTGGCTTGCATGATCTGGTCATTGACTCTGCAAAGAACAGTTACACCCTGACGCTGAACGATTTCGACAATTTTGTCAAGAAAAAACTCGGCATCACAGGAACCTTATACAAACCAGCATATGAGTCTTGGATGGATCCCACGATTGACAGTACAATCGGTCGGTTGAAGCCCAACCCGAAGCACATCATCGACTTTCTTCTGTTCGAAATCGTCAACCCTCGTATCGAACAACTTACCAAGGACTGTCAACTAAAGCTAGCTGATGCTGAGAGCTATGATGAGGATCTGATCAAGCTCTATCAAAACCGATCGACCAACATTGATCCCATCGTTGTTGATGTTCTCAGACGCATGAATGCTGATCTGGCAAAAGTCAACTCCATCGGCAACTCAGCAGAGAAGATGACGAAAGAACTGTATAACCTGCAAGCCAACCGCGTTCTTGAGGCATATACTGCAGTCCAGCCTATTCACACCGAAGACCGTCTTGTGCAGGAATGGCTCACGAGAACAACACCAAACTCTTTCAATACATGGGAACTCATCAAAGCATCAGCATTCTACTTGGATAAGCACCAATTCCGGTCGACGTTGGCATTTTTAGTTGCTGGCAAAGAGCTTTGCCGTATCAAGGCTTCTCAGCCTGGAAGCAGAATTATTATCGAAGATATCCATGCGTTATACAAGCCGGAGAAAGAAAAGAAGGCAATCAACAAACGTCAAGCTCCATTGCTGATCACTGAGTCTTCTGAGTCGAGTGAGGCTGTATTTTTCGATGCGATCGAATGAGAGGAAGAACAAGCCAGATAGAGTTACCAGGTTGGATATGTCGATAGATGTGGTTTGATGATTGTACGAATTTATGTTATGCCATGATTGATGAAGCAAGCCTCGTTTCTGCACCGCTTACAGCGCTTCTTGTATAATATACACTGTACAAGGTCTGATTCAGTTTTCCATGTTGGCAGGGATCAGCGTAGTCATTCGGCTCCAAGGGACAGCGAGGTCGCGAGGTTCGTATGCCGAAGGAGCGAGGGAACGTGGGGTGGTCAGCTCGGCATCGAGATACCGCGAGGCGGGGCACCGAAACGCGAGCATACCCCTGCCCAACAAGGATGCAATTGGTAGAGGAAAGTAAAGATGCTATAAGATGTGGCTTTCGCACCAATTTTTCCAATACTCTCTCAATCTCTCAGAACCAGGCACAATCTACTTCTTCAGAAGCACTTGGAGAACATTGCAAAGAGTTTCTGTCAACTTATCTCGTCCATAACTATCACCATGAGTTCTTCCGACAAAAAGTCTCTTGCTGGCAAGGTCGCATTGGGTAAGTCACTAGCCCTACACAAACACTTACAAAACACAAACCCGCTGACCCACCACAACAAGTCACCGGCTCCAGTCGCGGAATCGGTGCCGCTATAGCCCTCCGTCTAGCCTCCCACGGCGCCGACGTGATCATAAACTACAACTCTTCAGCATCCGCCGCCGAAGAAGTCGCCAACCGCGCACGCAGCTTTGGCGTCCGAGCCTCTACCATCAAAGCAGATGTCTCCCGCGCCGAACAAATCAAAGCCATGTTCGAAAAGGCCATTGCAGAATTCAAAAGGCTTGATATCGTGATGAGCAATTCAGGAATCGAGCATTTTGGCGAGCTGGCAGAGATAATGCCAGAAGATATCGACCGTGTGTTGGGAGTCAACGTCAAAGCCCAATTTTTGGTTTCTCAACAGGCGTTCAAGTATCTTGGGGATAACGGGAGGTTGGTGTTGATTTCTTCCGTTTCTGCTGTTATGGTAGGTTTGACTTTTCGCTTTCTTCTTTCGGTTACACACACAGATGGTCTTTTGCCTGATTCTGACGCGATCACAGGGATTCCCCAACCATGCCCTTTATTCAGCCTCCAAAGCCGCCATCCAAGGAATGGTAAAATCGCTAGCTTGGGACTTTGGCTCTCGCGGCATCACTGTCAATTGCATTGCCCCCGGAGGAATCAAAACAGACATGTACGCTGATGCGGCTGCCAAGTACATCCCTGGAGGCGATAAAATGAGTATCGAGGAGATTGATGCAAAGGTTTCTCAGTGGAGTCCTTTGGGGAGACCGGGATTTCCGGATGATATTGCTAGTGTTGTTGCGTTGTTGGCTAGTGACGAGGCTCGGTGGATTACTGGACAGACTATGCATGTTAATGGGGGAACTTATATGGTTTGAGAAAGTTTTTAAGGGGTGATGAAATTCACCTTCTGTTGTTGCTAGAGAGAGTTCTGGGGTTGTTGCTAATTTGTTTAAAACTTCCTGTGATATCTTTTATTGATCTTTTGTGCATGAAACAGATTATTTGGTCTAAAGGATCGTTCAGCTTATATCGCATACATGCCACTGCTCAGTCTTCCGCGATTTCAGCTGTTGACTGCCTCTATGTAACTCGTTCTTTCGCCTGAATTGGCGCAGAGCCAGAAAACTATTAGGGTTCTGTAGTCAGACCATTCTGGACCACTAAATATAGCATCTTCGCCGTTTCGACAACAACAACTTGGAATGCCTTAGGCAAACCAGCAAAACACTTTGTATCTCGTAACCGACGACTAGAAATAACGGCATGATCTCGCGAAGCGAACACACTTCACATACGTCAATTGCGTTTGTCGGAAAATTGGTCTCACGTCAGAAGTAAAAAAGAACCAATGCTGAGATTCTCATCCTAGTTATCCTCCTCTCGATCGGTTTGTTCCTTCCATTCTCCCATTCACAACTGTTGAGCAAAGAAACGTTTGCTAGCTATGACTCATCAGACAGTTCTCGAACTCATTCGTATCACTCCATGAACCAGCGCGCAGCGTTTGCGGCACCGAGGTCGTTCACTTTCTCAGTCAGAGTGTCATATCGCTGTATAGCCGCGGACTCCGTATCAAACTTCATGACCTGCGAGTTCTTGTAAAGCCGGCGTTCGGTTTGACCCCTGATAGTCACCATGGCATTCACATGATAACCGTGGTTCGCATCCCAGTCATGACGCAGAGTGAAGTTCGCGCCGTTAGCGAGCGTTCCACTAAGGCCGGTTACTCTTTGTTGACCAGCTATAGGATGCTGCATTTACAACTTGTCAGCAGGCAAGTAAAGCCTTGTAACGTTTGGGCAAGTCGTGCATACAGTCCATTGTGCGAAAGTCCATGCGAGGGTCCCGTCTCTAGTGACCCAGGCTTTCGCATCTTTGAACGGGTTTGCGGAATAAATAATTTGCTCTGCCATCTTGTACTTGAACCTCAAGTACTGTATCGACTAAAACACGGTCAGCATATTGTTCTCGAAGTCCAGCTTTAATCCTGCTAGTCGTACCTTTGTTTGAGGGACTCGATATTCAGACCTGCTTACTGCTGGAGAAGACTGCATGAGAACTGGGGTTCTCGAGTCACTTAATATAAGACCTGTAAAGCCCCACCATCGCACGATTCACGTGTCACCTCATCGACCGATAGCTTTGGAAGGCTAAGATGCTGTGAATCATGTGAAAAGGTACACGAGGCGCGGTGAGACTAAGTCATCGAACGGTACAGGTGGCCATTCTCACACACCTATGCAATACAACCGCTTGTATAGTAGCCCCGAAACAATAGCGTGTTCAGTCCGACCATCGATAGTATGACCTGACAGTACTAGATCAAGCGGTAATATCTAGCCTGGAAGTTTGAAGGGATTGTTCTATGCGCGATATATCAACCTTTGTGCTAGAACAGGAGCAAGAAGAGCTGAATGAAGACATATGCAAGCGATAGTAGCAGAAACACGCCGTTGGTATAGGATAGTGATAGCAGTTATTTCCTTGGCAGAAGGTATCCGAATATCGTCTGGAACCATTTACTTGATCAGGTCGTGATACCAGTAGGAAGATTGAGCCTCAATGGCAAAGCAAGATCGTTAGATAATGGCAACGATGGTACCACATGGGGAGGTGAATACTCTCTTGGGATAATCATCGAGTAAGATCATCTTGAAGTTGTTGATGATATGCAGCTTCTCTATGCGCAACTACACCATTAACTCAGCTGGGAACCGAAAGCAGTTTTGCAAGCTGTTACCCCGCTCAAGAGAGTGAACAGCTAGGGGAACGTGGCGGCTCGTGGGTTTGAAAGTTACTCAGTGCGGGCGAAAGGTGCAGAATGTTTCAGCTTTCTGTGTGATTATCTTGTTCGAGATCCTAGAGACAGTATTTCCAGCTGAGACCCCCACATTTGCAACGATTGAACTATTGGTTGGCTGCAGTTCGCCTAGAGTTCGGTAGATGCAGAGTTTCAAGTAGGCGCGTCCCGCACCTACGGCCGTTGACCGTTTAACTGTTTCTTAAGTTCTACCCGGACCAAGGTATCAAGACATGCAGCATAGCTCCGAGCTACAGCTGCAGAAGTATTGGGATATCCAAGACATCCACGTATGATAGTCTGAGCGGAACTATTGATGCTATTTCAGCCACGCTGCAGAACTGTGTGACGAAAGGAATTATTGACGCTGTTCGACAGGATGGCACGAAACAAGCATCTGATCATGTGTGTCGCCATAGCGCTCGGTTAACAAGCACGTATGAGCTGAGGAGTTGATACTCGTGATGATGACAGATATCAGCCATTCAACAGATCGATAACCCAGAGTCTCGGCGCGGCAAGCATGTCAGCCCCCACGAACGATCCAATGCGGTGACCTCGGCTTCCAGAAGAGGTATCCGGATCTGAAAACAAGTGGAAGGTATCATAATACGATAACATGGGCTGACGTCACACATAAAATTATCTTGTTTGGAGCAACTCTGGTCTTGTAGCTAGCAGAGTGGCATTGGGAGGAGTGTTGCGCTATTCGATGTGGTGTGCTGCCACTGGAAGAAGTTTTATTCTCACTCATTATATGCTGAGACCACCATACCAAGTGGGATGACACTTGAATAGAGAGTTGTAGTTCATTGACATCAAGTATGCAGAACAATTGAATCAAGAAGAATAACATGAATATAATGGTAATAACGCCCAAGTCTACAGATAGGTGTTATGCTCTCTGGAAGTTACACACGACCCCAGGGGACATCAACATTCAATAATCGTGTCCCCTCAGGGCATACTTGACTTCTCTTCATACTCCCAACCCTCAACCTTTCGCGATCTGCAAAATTTCACGACCCCCGACTTGCGAGCTCCTGGTTGGGGATCACAACCAAAGAAGTCGTTCGAGAAGGGGATTCCTCGGCCGTTGCGGACGCATTCCTTCACTTTCGAACCGATGTTTTGGTCGCCGGTCAAATCTCTGTTTGCCCATGTAATTTGGCGAATTGTGACATCCTCGCTATCTAGTTCGGACACACACTGACGAAGTTCATTGGCGTATCGATCACGCAGAGCGACGGCGCGTGTAAGTTCACGATCCTTGTCCTCACACGTAGCAATGCATTGACTGAGCTGCGATTGAAGCTTATCATTCGATGCAGTCATTTCTGACAGCTGGAGTTGCAGGTTGGATATATCGCTGGTGAGGTTTTGCATCTCGGCTTTAGCGGCATTCAGTTCATTCGTCTTGGATGCAAGTTCGTTTTGCAAGGCATGGACACTGGAACTAGCCAGGGCGTTCTCGGCGCTGCTGGTGTTGGCAAGTTGCTGGGCTTCCTGCAATTGACCTTCCAAAGTGCGAATCTTGACACGGCATGCCTCCAGTTCTTGAGCGTCCTCAGCAGCTTTCGCCTTGAATTCAGCGGCTACTCTATCTGCAGCCTCTTTCTCGGCTTTTGCTGCTGTCATGATTGCCTCTTTAGCCGCCTTCGCATTGCTGTCGTGATCGTTCGGGCTGCATCGGGATGCTCCCAAGTCATTCGCGTCGCCATTATATCTCTTGGGTGCCATTCTGGGTCGAAGGGTAGTGGTTGAGGTGAAAGATGATCCGTAAGATGGAGGAAAGATTAGACTGAAATTATGTCAAGGATACTAGCAGAAGTGCAAAATCCGCTTGAGTCCCGTCGAAGCTATTTGTACTCTATTATCCATGACTTCATCCTTGCCAGTGGCTTTTGCGATATATACGGAGGACGGCCTGTCAGGCGTTCCAATGTCACGCGCTGATAGGTACACTTGTACTAGCGAGACGTTCCAAAGACTGCAAAGCTATTGCACTAGCTATATTGAATATTGTTGTCTCATGTGATCGGAACATGCCCACCTAGAATAGTCAATGGGAGCAGTCCCGCTTGTAATAGTTCGTGATCAGGGGTTCAGATCACAGCTATTCATGGATCAGAAGATGGTCAGACCGATCAGCCGTCCATCCTATGGAGAAGCATTATCGCCTTGCTCATCTCGCGGTTGAAGCTTGCCACCACCTTCACTCGCTGTGGGCCATCAATCGTTTGAGCAGTGCCGACGATAAAAGTATCTTTCATGATATTTGTGTACACTCATCGACTCAGCTTCACACCAGACAAAGGATGCATTACTATAGCGAGTTGGGAAGATCAAGGCTAGGGGATTAACTCGCGCCATCCTATGTGTAGATCCGGCCTCCGGACTTTCTGAACGCGTCCACGCTACGATTGACCTGACTCAGGTCATTTTCGTCTTCCAAGTCCTTCTTGATAGGTTCACCGACCTGTCGACGACGATGGATCAGTCAAAGACTTCATGAACAAGGAGGGGAGTAGATAAGGCTGCCACTTACAGGAAGAAACTCCTTGAAGAGGAAAGGGCTGATGTGAGGTTGAACTCTTCCCTCATCCATTGCAGCCTCGGGAAACTTCGTCAAGATGTTGATCTCCTGAACGATGCGAATCAAAATCATACAGACCATGCTACGCGCATCTTCAAGGCCTTGAAGAGTCGGAGGGAAATCTTTCTTGAGCACAATCGGTGTCCAAATGTATGGACCATCAACCGGTCGCTCTTTATGCTCCTTGGCCTTCTGGACAGTTGAGTCATTGCTGGGAACAGGTTCCGCATCTGACGATTCACTACTCATGGCAGGCGTGACGATGGGACCTTCTGCATCAGAGATGGACGTTGGCTTAGCCGCTGCCTCGAGCCCTTTCGCCGCCGCCTCGAGCTTTTTCCTCGCTGCGAACGCAGAGATGAGCTTGGTCTGCCCTGCGGAAACATCATAGGCCAGGACTTGAAGGTTTTTAGCGATGGTCTTGAAGTCGAGGTATGACTCCTGGAGTATAGTAGAGTGTACGCCAGCCATTTCAAATGCTGGCATCTTCAGTCCACTAAAGTGAGTGTGATAGCTGCGTAGGGCGGTGTACTTGGTTAGGATGGCATGGGTGCGCATCGGAGTCTCAGCCACAAGGTTAGGGAACTGCAGTGCAGCTTTACGCATGGTCTCGAATGTCCAATCCTCTCCAGCTTAGGTCACACAGTCAGCGACTTTCCATAGATGCAAAGTCCAGGTCTGAACTTACGAGCCTTCAAACTCTGCCCACCGCCGGTGTAGCTGACTGAAATTGTAGTCTCATTCTCATCCAGGAAACTCATATCATCTTTGTTCAAATTTACATCGAACACGACTCCATTCTTACCATCTTGGTTTCCGATGCCTTCTGTGGCTTCTTTTGCCTTTGTGAACTTCGCGCCAGCTCTGGAGACACAGATGTTAGGACTCAGAATACGATGGAAGTGGCTAGAAGATGAGCATTACTCTAATTTGATCTCACGGGATCTGTTCTCATTCTTGGCTTTGACGGAGATTACAGCAGTGAAGACACCGCCCTCCTGATAACCTAAGGACACAAATTGTCAGTACAATCAGTCACAGAATACGATAGCTGCCGGACCGTACCAGACACGAAGCAATCTCCGTAGATTTCAGTGAAGCTTTCGGCGCCAACGCCGTCAATCGGCTGAAAATGGATCAAAGAGTGATCGTAGATGACTTGGTTCACTACCTTGACCGAGATAAGGAAGGTCACGTCTGCTTCTTTGACCTTGGACGTGTTGAGGAAACCGACCTTGCCTTTGGCATCAAATGCGTCGTACTTGATGGAGAAGGCAGCATTGACCTGTACGATGGAAATTAGCCCCACTATATCTTGGGTTAGATGAATATCCAGAACTCACGTTCATCTCATTAGTCACATCAGTAACTTTGTCGACGATGGACGTCTTGTAGACCACATCCTGAGCAACAGGTCGAGTGGGAGCAGGTTCTTTCTTCTCCTGACTGGCGGCATCTTTGGAGGATGTAACAGCGCCGTTGATGCAGATTTGCTGAGTAAAAGAGTTGAAACCTGTGATAGATTATCAGCGCAATATAAGCAAAACAATCAAGGCAAAAAGATGTACCGGTTCCCAGTTGCATAGCCGTATTGAATGGTGCCAAAAGGGTTGCCATTTTGATAGGTACCAACGGACGAATTTGGGTATCGAAGTATCGTGAAAAGTCAAGAGTGCAAGCTCTGCTTGAAGAAGAAGAAGTTAGAGGTGCGGTTGATCAAGCTTGCTTAATAGATGATTGACCACGATGCCCTACTGCAATACGAGACAAACACCTGAGATAGTCCTAGTCCTTTTGGCAAGATTTATTGAATGATCGTTTTGAGGGGAATTACCTGTGGTCATCAAATATCGTGTGGCTTGCAGCACGTTTGTTCGTAGACCAATGCAAGGTGTGCGCGCTATTGAACAGCTTCCAAAAGACGCGTACGAGACCCGAGCTGTAGTGAGACTAGTTGTCACTAGATTTTCTTGAGCCCCATCAGTCAAAAAAAAGCTTGGTCATTGACTGCTAGCGGTAAATTGGCAAATTCTGCTTTCAGGGCTGACGCGATCCTAGCCATATCCAACAAGCTATTGAGTCTTAGCGTATATCAACGTCATTCGCGAGGCGCCAATATGGCATCCCTATAGTCTCGGACGCCAGACCAAGGAAGCATCAATAGTTCTAGGACCAGACCAGACTTGCATAGTTCGTCACATCTCGCCCAAGACAGCTCTGATCCACTTCCGCTTAGACCAAGTTCTTTCAGCTTTGTCAGGACACGCGCCTCCAGCTGAGCTCCACGTTGTCTGTTAGCTATCGATTTTTCTACAGCCATCCTGTAGCTTTCGAAGCCACCAGCTTCCACTTTTGCTTGGTATGCGTCAAGTGAATCGAATGCCGCCAGGTTGGCCGCGCCTTTTGAAGAGAGATTTGCGTCTCGCTTCTTGATGCTGTCTTCATGACTGAGGAACAGCAGATGTACCTCATACGAGATGTCAAGACGCTCCGACTCAGCTTTAGATGCTCCATCTCCCCACATGACGGTCGAGTTGGTGCCGCCAAGTATGTAACCACCGACAAAATATTCGCCAAATTGATCGCGAAAGGCACGACACGGATCTGCAGACGACCGAAGGATGCGGGTGGCTTCCTCGGACAGGCGCGGAATCTGAGTCAGAGTGACTTTGCCGCAGCGGAAGGTAGTGTGAACACTTGCTTTGTTTTGCTAGAAGCAAGAGTCAGCCTAGCACAACAGAACAGCGTAGTATGTCTTACGCTTTCGTCCTGGTTGGAGTTCTTGCTGTATGTGCCTCGGGCCGATCCGCCCATCACGGATCCACCAATACTTCCAGCGATGTCCGCTGACAAGTCGCGGTGTGAGTTGCTCGAACCGCTCATTGTAGCTTGATTGACTTGACCAGCACGCGTGGGGGTGAAGAGTAGAGGCGTCAGATGGAGAGACTCTGTGTGAAAGGCAGAATCACTTCCAAACCGGAATGTTGAGCCCTCGGGCGACTTGAGCAAGCATGTTCCAATCTTCATCAGAGCATGAGTCCATGGGAGCGCTAGAGGCATCTGCGTCGAGACCGCATAGCGCAGTGAAGGCTGAGTCGGATCCCTCGGGAATTCCCGCTCCAACATGGTCTTAGGAGGGCTAGAAACAATATTATGTTGAGACCTCCTGTCCTGTATATTTTGAATTGATCAACGTCTGATAGCTGGCTCATACTTCTTTAATAATTCAGCTCGTCTTGGTCAGTCGAAAGGATTGTAAGCTTCTCGGACATTTATCGAGGGTCTGAGACCCCAGCGCGCCTTGCAATCGCTAGCGTATACTCAAATCCAGATCTGGTTAGCGACCATGTTTCACAAGAGCTGGGGTCAATTCTGAGACATTCAACCCAGTTGGGACTAGGGAATTGCACAAGGTAACAAGTCTCACTCAGACTGCACTACCAGGTCGCATAATCAGACAACTGCCAATTTTCAATAGACTACCTGACCTGCATGATACGTAAAGGATGTTACAGACATTGAATATTTGGGTATATGTAGTTCAAGAACCTTGACCGTCTCGTAACCTTTCGAAAAGTCGAGCAACAGAGAGGTAGCCTTGAGATTTTAGCATGGCGTTGATGCTAGCACCTTACAACGAGGCCATGCGGCTAGGCATGGGGTGAGTACTGACAAGCCTGCTTATGTATTGCCACAAGATCATGAGTCAGCTTATACATTGATATTTTAACCAGGTTCAACAGTTATACGCAGCAGCTCTGTTGCAATGACATCGTCCGTTTGCCGGGAGGAAGACCGGCTACTGAGAGCGATCTGAAGGATACTAAGCATAATCCTTCATCACAGAAGTCTCTCCCCAGCTCTGGAGCGGAAGCTGGCATCTTGTCAACTCCACAGGGCACCGAATCAATCATGCAAAAGAGAATCGGAGTCGGTAATGACAATCAGAATGTTGTCAGCCAGGTCGTGAGCTGGAATGCGAGCTTCGTGGATACTGTCAGCGAAGTCACCAAGAAACTGGACATCAGTGGTATGTTACAAATACCGAGTGAGACCTTCAATGGAGAATTGCTCAATGTTACTGACGCAAAACAGGAGCTCTATCTGTCAACGTAGACGCCATCGGGAGCGTGAAGGTCGCGGGACACTACGTCGATGACAAAGCTCTGAAAGAATCAGACGCTACATACGACATCACAGTCAATGTGACAAATCAACGTCTCGAAGCACCGCAAATCACACAATTTGCACCAATCGCAAATGTTGACGCGAGTCGATTCCAAGAGGTATACGGTGACTGTTTTATATCAGGTTTCCTTGAAGGCGGTGTGTTTCATGCTATCGTCGCCTGCAAGAAAGTCGACGACAAGGCATCGAGTGACATGGGAGGCGATATTTCTGCTGGAGCCAATGTGTCCGGACTTGAAATCAAGGGTGAGATCAAGGCTACCTTCAAAACTGGATCAGAGAAAAAAAAGTATACCACAACAATTACGTAGGTTGACGTTGAATCACGAACCAGACCAGGACTGACCATCAAAATGGCTAGGGTCAACTGGTCAGGTGGTGGCGATATCAAACCAGACAATATCCAGGAATGGGATATCAAATCCCTTACAAGAGTCGCCATGGATTTTCCCGACCAAGTCGCCGCTTGTATGGAGTGTCAAAAAATTCCTAGTATGAGAACAACGCTGAACGTATATTACAGGTCCTCAAAGAACATAGTGAGTCTTTTCACAGTCATGATTCTGTTCCTTGAGCTTCGGTCGAGATTTTCAGTCGAATGCTGAGAACCAATCTCTTGCGCAGTGCCATCCTTACCAAATACACCTCGCTCAGAAGTTTTCACGAGGCTACTAACAGAGGATCACCTCTCGATTACGAGAATGCTGGTATCTATACCAATTCCCTACTGGATGCGTACATGGTATGTAGCAGGCGAGATATCCAATCACGTACTGCAATCTGACCGGAACAGGACTACAAATATATTTGGTCACAGATCCAAGAACGTATGTACATCTGCACAATCAAGTGACTAAGGGAAGTTCGATTTTGACTTGATATATCAGGAATTGGCGCATTGGACAAAGGTCTGTCGAAAGTGCAAAGAGCTGAGGAGGAAGATGGCCTGGCCACGTACCGCGCTTCCTTCGCACAGAGTTACAAGGAACGATTGGAACTATTTCAAAAAGCAGAAAAGACGATCCAGGAGAACCCCTCAAAGTACCGCGATGTTGTCGTTGAGCCTCCCATGCCACCAAACGCCCTTCAGGCCTACACTGCCGACCTTTATGGTTTGGACCATGCCAAGCGCGATTGTAGGTTCGAGATGATCAAGATCGTTAGGGAGGTTAGCCGTCCTTTGCAGAAGAAGCAATCTTTTTGAGTTCAGGAACTTACTCATTACGTATAGGTCAAGGCCGTCAGCTTGGATCCGCAGGTCGCTACAGATCCATCACGTATCTGGCAATATGTCGCACCCAGCATCTTTCGGAGGCTAGTTCCGGTGAGTAGGTTTCCGTGCACTGGAAATATCCGCTGACTGAGTCACTTGATGGTAGCTCGATAAGCCGATCGAAGAAAAAAATCCCGAAGCTGCGGCTAAGATCAAGAAACACGTGGCGAGCACAGTTGAGGTGAGCGATATTTTCATGGTTTTCAGTGTCTTGGCTTTGACTATGCTGACCCAGCACTGTAGCATGCGGCCCAAAACTACCATAAAGCATCGACAGTGGGAGAGTGTCTTTACCAATCTGGTCAGCCGACTTGTGATCTTGAAAAGCGTGTTAATGTGCAATATGGCCACCTCTCTCGCCATTGGCGCATAGACTCCATCAATGGGCAAAGCATTACCCCACCATATGCACAGCAGTTCAACGATCTGGAAGTGCTGGACAAGACCTATACTGTCGCCAATATAACAGTATGGTATGATAACAAACGACTGGTCGGCATACAGCTTCTCTACCAGAACGGACAGGCTTTGTTCCATGGTATCAAGGACTCTTCCTACCAATCCACAAGCTTCAACGTCAATTCTGGACCAAAGGAGGACCCTGATCGCGTGAATCTGGTCTGGCTCGAGGCCCACGCTGATGATACTGGCAAAGCATGGGTTGATACGCTTCGTATCCTCAGCTCTCGCGATCTTCTTGTGGTAGAACCTGCAGAGAGGCTCAAATATAATACCTCGTTTGAACTCAAGGCTGCTAAGCCCAAGTCAGCTGGAGACTGGGAGTTGAAGGGGTTTTACGGCTCCTTCCATCCGTCTGAGAAGGCTTTTGCTCAATTGAGCCCCATTTGGGGCACAACGGCCATAGACGATCCTGTGCCGAAAGCTATGCCGCTTTTTGAATCTGCAGCCTGGCCTTCAGTGTTGAGCTGGCCTACTTCCGCGATCGACTCCCTTAGCAGCCATCTGACCAAAGGTGACAAGTATCGATTGTCTCACCCACGGGGCAGCTTGGCCAATACTAATGGCAGACTCTTCAACGCTTTGGACCATATTGACGAGTCGTGGGTGATGGAGAAAGCTGACTTCTACTTCAGCGACCTGGAAGGAACTTCGGTCCTAGCTGGAATCGCCGTCGACTACGAGAACGGCAAACAGCTGCAGCACGGAAATTGCAATCCCAGGATGTTGGTTCAAACCTGGAATGTTGCAGACCAAAAGAACGCACGTGTTGTAGGGATATCTTCATGTTTTAAGGAGAGGTCAGGACAATCACAGTGTTCCCTAGGTTTGAGAATTTTCTTTGAGTCTGAGGGAGAAGCGGAAAATCCGAAAGAGGAACAACCAGCGGTGGCGAAGCCGGGACCAGAAACATCGCCTCAATCCACAGCCCCATCCGATGGGTCAAAGTCCTCTACAGGATCAGTCGCCGCGCCAGAGTCTGTACCACCAAAGCGAAAAACCGTCAAGAAGACCGACCTTTGGCTTTCAGGTCCCTTAGGCGATCGTGAAGATTACTTGTGGAAACTGGAAGCTGCAAGCCAAAATCCATCACAAGAGCAACTTTCGGAGAACTGGACGGTGAAAGGTTTTATGGGACAGGCCGGCATTGACTGTATCGAGACAATTGCGGTAGTTTGGGGCAGAGTATGACGGCTCAGAAAGTAGTTATCTGGTGTCACTAAACCATATCATTTCCAGTAATCAAGGGTGCATCCGTGTACCAACAACGGCTCTATTGTAATCGCTTTGGTGAAAGACAGACTCCTGACGACCTTTGTAACCTCCACACCAATGTTCCGTTCTATTTGAATCATACTGACGAGCCGGTGCGCCGATATTTAGCGAGCATGTGCAAAGGTTTGTTGTGTATTGGCGGTTAAAGCTCCGTATCTCCTGCGCTGATTGAATGGACATTGAAACAGGCTACACATGGATCAAGATACCAATAACACCGCCGGTCTTTGGCAAGCTCTCTGGGCTTCGATCTGGACCTATAACATTGCAATCACCTTTACGAAGGCCTCCATACTTGTATCCTATATGCGCAATTTTGTCGGTTGATGGGCTCAACTGACATGCAAATGGCTTCTGATATTTGTTTGTATCAATGGCGCGTGGGAGATTGGCAGCTCCTTCTTTGCTCTTGGCGGCCTGTAAGTACTGATGCTACGAGCGACTGCGCAAGATGTCTTTTTCTGACAATCGATACAGCGTATGCTTCATAAGCATCATTCGAATCGTGTTTTTTGTAGACATTATGAACAAAAACAATCGCAGCCACGTCGCTATATGGAGCGACATTGAAGTGAATGCCGGCGTGATGGGCGCTGGTTCCTTGGCTGCGCTCTCATACTTCAAGCTCTTGCAACCATAAGAGCCAAGTACCTCGAGATGTCTCTGGTTCATCGTCACGCCGTCGTTTCTCTCTCGAACGAGGTATCGTTTTACTCGACTATCCAGCACAAGCCACCTGGGTCGAAGGAGGCAACTGGAAGGACAAGACCAAGCGTTGGGATCAAGGATGGCGCCCAAGCTCGCAGGATGACTCTGAGCTGAACCTCGCACGATACCTGTCAAAGACAGAAGAATCAGAGAAACCAGGGAGAGGTATCACTATCACCACGGTGCTCGAACAAGAAGTCAAGGACATCACAGCACCGCGAAAATCATACGCCCTCCCAAGTCAGTGTATCTAGGCAAGACTTGTACACAGGATGAGATGCAGCTTTTACACAGAAGTCGTAATCAACCCCAGGCAGCCGCCAGACCTGTCTTGTCTTAATTCAAGGTTGGCGTCTTTTGAGACTGCACTCTGAGCCATGAGTCTTACGAGTCCGACAGACGTGTCACATTTTGGCTGGTCTGGGTAGTGTTCAAAACAGTTGCGGTAGGCTGCGGTAACGCAAAGGCTTATTATGCAGAATATACTAAAAGCACAAGAACAGACTTTCCAATAGACATGCTGTAACAGTCGTAAAAATGTATTGGACGACAGGCTAGTGTTTCAACATCCACATCTCCAGAATTGCTACATCCGTAATGCCTCGAGAAGGATTCTCAAGCGTCCGTGCTGAGATGTCGCAGCCTGACGTCAATGCACTCCTTGGCCACAAACGTCATATCATCTTGTACAAAGCAGAACGCTGCTTATTCTACCATTCAACTTCCAAACAACCAAAACAATGCATGAAATCGATTTAACATTACCGGACACAGTGCCTGAGATGGCTCAATACCAGGACATACCCATGACGCTCGACTCTTTCGCAGTATACAATCTACTGGATCCTCAGAACGAACCATCAGGCCTCGTCGAAACATGCAACTCCGAGTGTCCCCGCGATGACTACGTCCACTTCCGAGCATCACCAGGGATCAACTCGCTCAAGAGTCTCATCGATTACCATCTCAGCAAAACCGTACACGAAGACTTTGATCGCAACCTTTTTCTCGTTGTCACCGACCCCAATTGGGAGAAAAACGGAGTTTGTGTCGTCACTTTGGGTGACGAGGAAGGAAAACCAGATAAATTCATCATAAAGACGGAAGAATCTGGACTCCTTCTTGTTAATCTGCAGATTGCGAATACGGATTGGTATGAAGCAAAGGAGAATGCTGAATATACTGGTGATAATCACACGCAAGATCTTGCATCAGGTATTCCTCCTCACCCAAAATCGTTGAACTCCAGATCTAATCACTGCAATGCCAGATGGAACATTCCCCGACGGAGCCTCGAAGAAGAAACCAGCCACCGGGTTTTACATAGCTTTCTACGCTATCCCTGGCATCGAACCTTCACAATTAATCCGTGACGTTGAACCTTTCCATGACGGAAAAGCACCAGAAGACCGTGTTTGCAGATTCGAAGGCAAACTCAACCCAGACCGAGACCTTGTGTCCCAAGCTATGGATTCTTGGCATCCGCAAGCTTGTATGAGCAACAATTATCTGTCTAAGATGTACTTCTTTGTGGTGGACAGCGAGAACTATAAGGATGATGGGTTCTTGTTGTGTAACGTCAAGGAACATAAGACGAAGAGAGTGGTTTGCAGTCCGGAGGTCACGGTGCCGGAGTTCTGTCGGATCGCACAAGGGAGACGTGGTTGGGATCAGGAAAAGTGAGTGCGACAGACCTCGTACGTCAGATATCAACCTTAACACAACATGAAATGGTAAGTACACTCAACGATGGGGTTTGCTCTATGTTTTCCGATCTCGGAGGCAAATGATGAGGAAAAGCTCTGGATATTCCTCAAGACACAACTATCGCAGCGACACTCCAAGTCTTATGATTTCTCGATCTTCCAAAGAGAGACTGTTCCGTCTTCACTACTTGTGGCTGACCTACTCCCATCAGGTGAGAACTGCACACCGTAGACCTCGTCTTTATGCCCTTCCAACACTTGCAAGCATACACCAGTATCGATGTCCCAGAGCCGCACACTATGATCTCGACTCCCGGTTGCTAATACGTTGCCAGCAGGAGTCATGACAAAAGTGTGAATTAGGCGCCCATGATCTTCAAGCAAGTACTCCAGTTGACCGGTCGCAATGTCCCATATATGAACTATGCGACCAGATTTGGAGGCCAGTTTTTGCGAGTTGGGCGTGAAAAGAATGGAAGGTAGATTAGTGCCATAACCACAGAGTGCATGTTTCAGATGTCCAGTCTCGACATCCCAGAGGTCTATCTTGTGAGATCCTGCTCTGGTCGCAACGATTCTGCCGTCGGGCGAGAATCTCGGGCTTTCGCCTTGGAACGCCCGGCGTACGGTCAAAGTTTCCGTGCTCCAGAGTTCAATTCCGTTTGCACCTCCCGCCGTCATAAATGTCTTCCCATCAGGTGAGAAAAACAAATTTCGTCCGTTAGTTTCAAACTCCAGTGTCCAAGTACGAGTATCCCAAAGCCGCAATGTTGCAGTCTTGCTAGATGCGGAAACCAGGAATTTGTCGTCTGGCGAGAAATCCAGACTCCATATCTCATGCGAATCCATAATGACGTTGGTCATCGCTTCTATCGAGGCTACAGGAAGATTGTCTCTGTCTCCTGTATGCAGAAGTGAGTGTTCCAGTTCTCCAGTGTTGACATTCCAGACTTGTACGATATCGGTTCCGGTAATGATGCTCTCACCGTCAGGAGTAAACATCGCGGCAAACATTCTTTCGTAACCGTCTTCGCTAGTATCTGTGAACTCCCGTACCAGTCCTCCAGTGTTTGTGTTGTAAAGCCTGGCTATGCCGTCATCGTAGACTATCAGGACAAGCTTGTTATTAGAGGAGAATTGGATATCCCAAATTATCTCATGGTAATTTGCTGTTGTGCTCTGAAGATCTCCGGTGAAGGTGTGGTAGAAGGAGATGCAACCACCGTCAGACGGAATAGGTGCGAAGAGTAAACCATCTGAGCTGGAGACTATGTTCCTTACTTCGCAGTCGTATTGCTGAAACGTTCTGAGAAGAGTTGCTGATGGCATTGTCGTGCAAGAGTAATTGATTGTTGTTAGAATGGTGTCTCCCCAGCAACAAGAGACTAAGGTACAGAAGTATAGGATGGGCCAGATGCTTTGACGTAAGATTCAAAAAGCTGTAGGAGACAGTGAGTAAGCTAAATAGATGTGACTGTTGTATCTCGTGGTTGGGATTTCAAGGAGTCATAATGGAATTGGGACGCCGCGGGCTTGGCGCTCAGGATGATTCTTCTGAGTCATTCCGCTCCTTACTGCCATAAAGTTCGGCCTCAACCCCACTGTTTTCCTTTGGAGTAAAAGAGCTTTCTGGTGATCGGTCTCCAAGTAAGCTGGTCGATTTTTGACTCTTTGGGGGCAGACAAGGGAAAAGCCTTGTTTGACTTATTCTCATAGGTAGAAATTCTGATTGCATATAGAAGCTTGGACCTAGAACTCAAGGTCATTAAGTTACAGTTCTGCATTCTCGTGTACCGTACATATCGGGCATTGTCCCCGCTCCTCGACCAACATAATGAAAGGACTTGGACCCGGACATGGCAAAAGCGCAGTTCCACATGAACTTCTTTGAACTTAGGATCTCTCCACTCTGAGGCATGAGATTTATTTGGCCATCATTCTATACGGTAAACCATTCGTTGGTCTTCGACTCTACAAGTATGATGTCCAACTTCAAAGACTAAAATCATTTATATTGCTCTTATCTTTTAGAGATCAAAATAATCACTTTCGTAGTTGAACCTGGGATCAGAGGTCTTGGAGTCAGAGTTCTGTATTCTTATCTATTGTACACGATGGACCTTGCTTCTCAATTCCTGTTGTCTTCTCTGAGTTTTCTTGCTCTGCCTTCGACTCTCGAGATCTGATGTGTGACCTCCTGATCTCTAATCCCGGACCCCCCAGCTCTCTCATAATTGAAAGTGTGAGAATATCGCACTTTGTGACAGCATAAGAACTGTCCCTTTACTGCAGCTGTGCTGATTCAAGTTCAACGTTGAAGTCATCCAGGTCGAAGTCGCCCAAGTCGACATCGCTTAGGTCAACCTCACTCAGTTCAAAAGCAGGGTCCTTGAACCTGAGCTGCCTGTCGTAGATAGACCTGCATGATCTGGGAATTGAGCCCCAAGTCATGTTCCACAATTGCTCAAAAGCAGCTTCCTTCAGCTTGGCAGTCTAAGCAGCGTCTTTTAAGACGCGCTTTCAGGATGGACTCTGATTCTTGGTCGTGGGATGGTTGAACATGGCTCTCAAATACTCAAAGACTACGATGAGCTTGACGCGGTCTCGGCAATCTATAAGATCATTGCTGAGTTACTCTACCAGCTGATTCTCGACAACGCGAAGAAAGTCACAACAACGCCTCTGCTCCAGCAGGCTCAGAGCCAGATTCCAGGTAAGGAGGAAATGACAAGGCACCATAATCACATGCAACTCATTTGGTGCACGCCGTCAAGAACGTGGACAATTCGTTGGGCTTTTTCTAAGCGCGGTCAAGCACGATGCCGCTAGCTCCAACAAGCAAGCGTCTCAGAAATCTTCACAAGGCTCAAGACTGAGGACCGAGGAGTATCCATCTGTCAATTGAGATAAACCTCGAAGTCAAACTCTAGTTGTTCGGTCGGACATATCAGCATCCGGATTCTTGAGTTCCAGCAGGCGATCTTTTTCATCTTCAAATAGCTTCTCCGTCTCCAGCAACTCAGCCCTGCAATTCTCCTTGTCATACCTTCCATCAGCCCATCCATGACGGAGATATGCGTTGTATATATCCTGAGCTCTCGTGATCAGCCAATCGTGAAATATCTGTAGTTCTATGAACGATACATACCGCAGGATACTTCAATCTCAAGATTCTGCCCTGTCTGTCGACATCATCTTCGACTGCCTCAGCTTCGGCCAGATCAGGGACCCATTCGACCAATCGTTGGCGGCATAGACTTTTTTCTTGCCGCTGAGTGTCCGCCCGACTGTGAAATTTGCCTGTTGACATATACGAACAGGGGGAAATGAACCACACCAACTTCTCGTATCGTAGTGTCCAGCCGGCGAAGAATTGTGTGGTTGGAAGCGTTCGGTGGGCTTTCCATTGCTCTATTTCGGGTAGATGCTTGGGTTTCTCGATCTCGAACATGGAGAGCTCGTAGTCCATAATGCTGTAAGCTGTCGTGGTGCCTATCCTTCTTGTTAGCAAAACATTCTGGTAGGGCAAGATTGTTCGAACCTCTCTCGGTATCAAGGATCAGACGATACCCTTCACGACCAAGGCCTCCGGTAAGATAAACGCAGTGACCAGGGATAGGATAAACTTCCTCGGTCATCGCTGTCGAGTCGATGGTAAAATCGACTGGGATCGTCTCATACGCTACAAGATACCCATCACCGCGACCGTCGAGATATGGTAGATGGCGTAGTAGATCAACAACAGTGTCAGTCTTACCGATAGCTCGTAGTGCCTCCGCGTCGATAGTGTCCCACCCAGAGGCTGGAGGAATCTTGAGAGCTGTTTCATCCAGGTATGGATGTTTGATGAGTTGTTGGTAGAAGGCCAAGATGGCGTTCACAGTTTCTTCTCTAGAATACATTTGAGTGTCAATGATTGACGGTTTTTTAACAATTCGCTTGCAGATCGAGGATTGTTATGCAGGACGGTTGGAGAGAAGCGTCGCTCGACGTTCAGGTTGGAGACCCACCGGCAAATGCCGTCTCCACTCAATTGCTTGTTGTTGTTTCAGGATGAACACCACTCATCGAAATGACATTACGAACAGTGATTGATACTGGTATTCCTCGACATTACTTACAACCACTCTAGAATCCAAACATGTCCTTTCCTTCCTCATATCCCTGATCTGTATTAGCAAAACTCCTGATAAACAAGCTAAGCGGTTGAAACTCACCCAGTCACTCAATGCAGGCATAGCAGCCTTCTGGATCATAGCCGGAGGGCCGCACAAGAATACAACATTCTTCTTTCCACTCTCCTTCTCAGGTGCAAAACTATACTTCTTGATCTTATCGGCATCGACATGACCCTTCTCGCCTTTCCAGTCGTCTGATGGGTGACTGAGGATATGCTGAATCTCGAAACTGTCTTTATGCTCTTTGGCGAACTTGTCCAGATCTTCGCGCAGCAAGATTGAAGATTCGTCTTTGTTGGCATCCACAACCTTGATCTTCGTCTTGTCGCTATCGGTAGCCATGATCCTTGCGATTAGCTGGTACCCGGGCGTGATACCAGAACCGCCAAGAATGAGTGTGATATTCTCAAATTGCTGTTCTTCGTCGAAGATTTCAAACTTTCCGTCACCGAGATATTTGATGTCACCAGTGGGACCACGGATCTCGACTTCTTCGCCTTCTTTCATGACATCGAGGATATTACTAAGGGCACCTCCAGGTTGTGCGTCGGTAGGGAAATAGGTCTTGACGACGAGGTCGAAGGTGCCGTCATCAGTGTCTGCACCGATGATAGGAGCGGTGGGTGTGTAGGAGCGGACGAGCATCTTGTCGGCCATATGGAATCCGATCTGTAGGTGTTGACAAGTACCAAGACCGAGCTTCTTGTATTTGTCGCCGAGGCCAAAGGTGTACTGACGGGTATCTTCTGAGATGTTCTTCTTCTTCTGGAGGGTTACAGGGTACCATCTGGAAGTTGAGGTTAGCGTCAATATCTCAGCGGAAGGTGTGGATAGTTGTAGACCTACTGCTGCATGGAGAGTACAACATCGGTCTTCTTATTCGAAGCTTCTGCCTTGGCTTTCGCGGCCGCTTCTGCTTCTTTCTTCATGTGTGTTTTTGCCTTGTCCGTTACCGTACCAAGAATACATTCTGCAGATCACGTCAGCAAAGTGTTCATCCTGAGCCCGGAAATGATAGCCTACCAGCAAGCTTCTTGTAAGCGTAGCCATCATGAATAGACTCGAAGCTCTCTGAAGTCTCTTGAGAGAGTCTGCCACCATGGTTCATGATGGTTGCCTTGCCACCAGGATGCCAATCAAGCACGGAAGTTGCATCGTAGACGTTGCCGTCGACCACAATCCAACAATCGTCTTCCTTATCGTGCTTCTCGATTTCCTCTCTGGTAAATTGTTTCTGGGGTGTACTTGCACTCTGCTTCGCGCTGGCAATCTTCTCGTCTGCGCTGGGCTCCACCCATCCACCGGTACCGGTACCTGGCTCCACAGGATGGCGGAAGAGAATCTCGATGTTATCGTCCTTGTCCGCGGTGATCGCAGGTTTGACCTTGTACCAGCCATTGTTCATCATGCCCATGACGTTCCATGAGCCAAACTAGAAAGACACATTAGACAAAATAGACCAAGGATAAAGATTGGTAAACTTTTACCTCTGGCTGAGTGTTTTTGAAGACGTTAAAGCACCGCACGGTGATGCTCGGAGCTTTGAGCAAGTGCGCCAATTCGATGTCAATGTACCAGTGAATCCAGGTCCAGTACTTTTTGCCATGTCTGACTGGAGCTTCGGGGAATTTTCTGATGCAGTACAGCCATGTCTCACCGTTGTCGAGACTGACTTCGACTCGCTGCACCTCATGACCACCTCCATCATAAGCATACCCAGCAATGCGATAAGTGTGACCCTTCTTGACACTAGCCACCGCGATACGCTCTCCATGTCCCGGTTTTGCAATGACCGAATTCAGATTTTGCTCGTTGCACGCGGTGTCGGGATGACGGAAGAGGGTTTCTGCGAACTCGCCATCTTTCTCAGTAACGAAAGTAGGCTAGTAGTTCGTTAGCACAAGACGCCGTCAGACTACAGTCGAGGTATGCAACGCACCAACACGCGGTTGTCCCAGATATGGTAGTGACTATCGTTCTCCTTCTCACTAATCCAGATCTTGCTCAGCCATTTAACTTGCCTACCGCCAACATATCCAGGAATAATGACTCGCAGAGGATAACCATGATCAGGAGGCAACCTGACATCATTCATCTCATAAGCCAGCAGGACATCATTAACCGGGTCCATAGCATACTCATATGGAATGCAAGTTTCATAAGTACCTTCCGATGGCTCATCAGAACCGGCAAAGTTGACCCATCTTCTGACTCCAGATCCATTGGTAGGGTAATCAATCCCAGCCGCCTTCAGAACATCGCACAGAAGAGCACCCTTCCAGAATGCATTACTGATGGCGCCAGCGCCCCAGTTGAAACCCTTTGATCTCTTGACCATGTTGAGTTCTTTGCGTCTGTTGCCATCACAAGCGAGTGCGACCGCAATGTTGACGCTTTCGAACTTGTTCTTCAGGTCGTCCATGCTAAACTTGCACTTTCCGTTCTCGATGTCCAGTTCATGTGTCTCCCACAGTAGATGTGGTACGGGTCCATGGTTTCTCACGTAGTGGAGGCGATTCGGAGTGATGAGACCTGTCTCAAAAAGGTCCTTCAATGGATATTCGCAATTCAGAGGGTGCTTGCCGGTGAGACGGATCATGTTTGAATTTCTTGGGATCCAATTGTCTGGACTGGCACGATCGGCATCATCGATCACATGAGAAGGCTCAAGGTGTGCCCAAGGAGATTTCATTTTGCCGTCGCTTTGCTTGAGGTTGTCGACAATCTTCTTCTCTGCTTGCAGACTCCTCAGAAGCGCAATCTCCTGAACGCTGTACTTTTCGCGCAGTTTTTCGTATTCGGATTTTGGCTTGGAATCCTTCTGCTCGTCCGATCCCGCTTGGTCAGTGTCGCCAGAGTCGTCCTTTGAATCCTTTTGGTCATTCTTGCCGTCCTGCTTGTCGCTGTCCTGTTTGGTCGCTTTCGAGTCATCTTGTCCGCCGCATGAAGCATAAGCGTCGTTGTGTCTGTGTCGGTTCAGGTTGCCAGCCTTCCATTCATGCTCTTGTTCTTGCTTCTCCTCTTGCTCTTTTTTCTCTTCTTCCTCCTTCTCCTTCTCCTCCTTCTGCTTCTGGCGTTTCAAGTTAGCGGGCCAAGGCTGTTGGTTTTTGATGAAGTCTTCGGATTCATTCAGTCTGTAACGCCAGCCATTGGGATGTTCTTCCGGTTCCTCGAGAGAGTAGTCCTATGATGCGTTAGTGCCAATACAGCTTATATCTTGATAAAGTTTGCACGTGCCTCTTGCTTCTCCTTGGCTTCACGAAAGTTGATCAGTTTTTGATGCTTCAATTCCTGATGCAGCTCGTTGGATTCTTCTGCAGCTTCCTTTTCGAAGGAATCTTGGCTGTCTTCACTGTCTGAATCATCACCGCTGTGTACCAGTCCAGGAACGCGATCATAGCGGTCGCGAAACCCAATGTGATGCTTATACTTCGCCGAGCTCCAGTCAGGCTCATTGTCAATCTCCTCTTGAGTGGAGCCGGGATGGCCTCGAACGTAGGTACGGTAAGGTATCGGAGGCATCTTGGAGGTTGAACAATGAAGCTGCGGATTGGGAGCTGGGCAGCTGAGCTTATGTGAACGCCAGAGCTCTGGCTGGATCTGGAATTACGTTATCCATCGGGAACTGTCAAAGTCAGAAAGAGCTATGAACGAGCTCCATCGCCTTGTTTTGGTAGAGCCGCGGAGAAGCGGGGCCTCCAAACTGACGTCAAAAAGGTCGAATATGGAAGTCAACCGTTGGAACTTGGGGATTGACTTTGTACCGTCAGGCTTTTTGCCGTGAGTCTCTGGACTTTCCTCTTTTGTCGTCGCTACCTCTGACCCGATCGTTGTTGACTGTACAAGGACCATAATTCGATGGTACTGTAGGTTATGAGATGCAAGGATTGTCGAGCTGTACGTTTTGATATCGTTCATGTATTGCTCAAGACGCTGTCGAGCTGGTCTACAAGACACACTTGACTGTCTGAAAAACTTCTTTAGCTCACGTCTGAGACAGCCCTGGGCTGTACAATAGGAAGTGCCTCCGCGCCCCGGGATTTTTTTCAGCTTTGTAGTCAACGGGTATGCATGTACTCCGCGGCACCCTCCAAATTTAGTCTGATATACTGGCCCATACATACTGGAAGGATTGGTTTACATCACTCATGCCGCATGGTTTTCTGACTGATTTCTGAGCGTAGTATCGATGTGCCGTAGCAGATGTGTATGGGATTATGGAATAAGGTTTTTGTGACCCAACCAAATGGCGCATATCATAGCGACAGACATGCATGTCGAGATGGTAAGTTGTTCCATAGTGGTATTAGAAGTCCAGAACTTTTTCTATTCAGGTAACTTGTTTGTTTAAAGATCGAAGTCATTCCGAGTATGCGAGAGTAGCCGTCCGGGTTGATGCCAGTCGACGCCAAATAGAAAACTTGGTTTTTCGTTCAAAAGCGGGAGGAAGTTTTTTGAGGTGTCCATGACGGACCACGAGCCGACAGCAACACATGTTCGAAGATACCCTCGACTGTATATTGTTGGTTATCCCTCCATGAGTGTTTCGTCAAGGATATAAGGAGCGGAGAATGACGCGCCAGGAAAGATCACGATGAGTGCCAAGATCAGGCTCCTGCCAAGGCGGAGACTCGCCCGCGGGGATCATGATGGTTGTTGGTATCGCGACAGTAACGTCGAATAGCAAGAGCGTTGTCTCTGTCCTATTCCTCCAGACATGTCTTCATATCGGTGACCGATGTCTTCTTACATAGTTGGAATGTGTTATTGTCATTATCAATATCTTCGATGCTCTGGTATCGAACAGAGGGTGTCACTCATCTCGTTGATGTAACAACCGTCGTTTTCCCCACATGCATGTCTAACTATTTTTCACTGTAACCCACTCACAACTGATGGTTTTGGCTTATATAGCCGTGAGAGCAAATCTGTATCCATATACCACATTACCATCAATAAATAAACCACTTCCAGCTGCTTGATCGCAAGTTTTCGCAATCCTGATGTTGCTGCCAGGGTCTGTACTACAGCCAAGATGATGATCCTATCTCAGATAAGATCCTCTTGGCATTTTCCGAACTTGTCGTTTTGCGCCAGGAGCCTCAATTTCCTTTCTTGTGAAGACACGAGACAGACACGACGATTCTTGACCTTACTCCGTATGACTACACGCGGAGTCTAGTGCTCGATGGTCCTACGACAGAATTTACAGATCTTGTGGAAGAGAATGGAAGGTGCGACAATCAATGATACAGGTGAGGTGGTTATCGCGCCAAAGCAATCTTGAGCGCGAGGGCGAACGCAAGCGACCTGCTCATCTAGCATGATATTCGCGCGTGACAGAGCAGTCCTGTAGACCGAACGACTTCAAAATCATGTCAAGATGAGTGGATGGTAGGAAACATTGCTTTTGGACCTGTCACATGTGAACATTGAAAAACACGCTCATGCGTCAACAGGTTCGTTCAAGACGTTTGATTATTGATTCATTATATTTCATCGCAATGGCTCTTGCCTTGGATCGTTTCATAACGCATTTCATCAAGCTCAGCACAGCTGCAGCTTAATCGGGATGTCGTGGCCATCAAGCAAATGTTTACTTGGTGGGGTGGATCTTCTCGGGGAGGATCTCCTCAAGCTTCTTGGGGGCGGCCTCCTGGACGGCCTGAGGAACCTTGCTGGGGCCAGTGGCGTGGCTGACCTTGCCGGTCTGAGCGTTCGAGCCAGTGTCGTGAACGGAGTCAGGAAGCTCGTGCTCGAGCTTAGCGGGTGCCTGAAGTATGGTGTTAGAATGATTGTGGTCAAGAAGAGAATCTCTTAGAAAAAGACGTACCTTCTCCTGAATCTTGCCGGGGACCTGAGAGTCGGTGGCGTGGGAAACACCTTGGCCGCGTTCGTTCTGCATATTGATAGATGTGGTTTGTTGTTTTGTGATTGAGTTGAAAGGACAAAGATTGAGTTGATGGAAAAAGAAGATTGTGTCCCTCGGAGCTCATGAGGCTCTATTATAGCTGTTGGAGCTCTCAAAGAGGAGCTTGGAACTGGTGGGGCGCAGCAGTTTCGAAGCCTCACAATCATGACGTTTGGCGGGGTAACAACAAAGGGTCCTAACCCAAACGTCGACATGAACGGGTCATACTGCGATTCCTCTGCCGCAACATGACGATGCTCTTGCGCACTCGGCGTGATCAATGTCCCGAATTGCTCAGTCTGTCACTGCTGTAGTGCTGCCCTGCGTCCATCTGCCGTCGAGGCCTTTGTTGACGCCTCCTGCTCATGCGACATCCCTATTAAGAACGACGTCACCACCTGTGATATCGTCAACTTTTCATCATAGGTATTGCAGGCTGGAGGCAAATTGAACAAAGGACACGGTTTCATCGCACTTTGATCCTATCTTCTGGTTATCTTGTCGAGCAAGAATCTGGCAGCCTCAGGCACCCTTCGGCGGCTTCACGCCATCACACCGATCGCAATTTGACAAGAGGAGTGAATGGCAAGGAAGCTGAAGCTACCAGTGGATTCTGTGTTCAGTGGTCAGTAGTCATGCGCATCTAGACCTTCAACTCCTCGACCAACGCTCAGGTCACGGACTGAACTCCGAACGTCTTTCGGATTCTAATGACTCTGTGTCTAGCAAGACAGATGAACATACATGGAAATAATTAGATCTCGTTCAGTGTCCCAACTACAAAAGTTGCAGCAACAGTGTAACCTTCGTCTAAAACTTCTTGTACGGCCTAGGCAGTTTGCGACGTTCGTGTCTCTACCTCTGGTCACAACTTGAACTCAACCATGGCGACATGGTGGGTTATCGAATCCATCTGATTGATGCTTTTGCTTTGTTCACGTAGCTTCAGCAATCGAGTGGTGACTTAGAGTCAATGACTCAAGTGCATGCAAGAACTAGAATTTGACAGTACTGGAAATGCTGTCAAGGCGAGGTGGGTCGTTCTTTTGCTCACGCTTTTGCCAACCAGAACTTGACAATATGTCATTCGTAATCCCAATCCACATTGAACTGCCCACCCTGCTCCTGTCAGACCCTATGTATTTCCTAATTAAGTTCCACCTTGAATGTGAGAATGTCATACTGGCGCATGGTGCCCTCCCGCCTCGATGAAAGGCATACCAGCGGATGAATCAAGTTGAGCTCGGAGGCTGCATACTGGAACGGGAACGGTCGAGGTTTGCACCAGTGTTTGGATGATGTCCACGATTGGTCCGACCTGCACTGACACAGTCTCTTTGAACTCTAGGGCATAGATCTCCAAAGAAGTGGATTTGATCGTCAGGAACGGTGGGGAGAATGCTTAACCTTATTCATGAGGAACCGATCTTACACAACGGAGAACTAGAACGAGATTTGCTTCTACATGAGGGTTGCATTGCTACTTGACTTCACTGATTACAGCAGATGCAACCCCTTTAGTACAAAGATGTTCGGATGTCCTTGACCAGATCTTATTGATGGGCTTTGTTGATTAAATTTGCCAATGAAAAGACTGACGGTTTTATCAGGGACATCAGGGTAAGTCCTCTGCTGCTTAAATAGTACATCAGCCGGCATGCTGCGACCCCTACTTTGCACCCTCCACTATAGAGGCACACGGTCTTGCATGCTTGTACTGTGAGATAGCCGATAGAAATTGGAACTTTCTTTTCGTCTTCTCGAAACGCCTCCAGTTCCCGCTGGAAGTCTCGGAGCAGATTGTCTATCCCGATTGTCTGAACGTGTCCGCAGACTGGGCAAGATGGTTTTTCGCATTTCAGCCCTTGACTGAAGTTTCTAGTATTTGACAAAGGCAGGTATGGGATGGATGGAAGTACGCATGTTTTCGGTGAAAATGTAAATTGTCCGATGCCGAGCAACCGATGTCCGAAGGAACACATCCCGCATGCTTCAGGCGCGTGCATGCTTCGCGGATTATTGGACGACTTCTTGCGGCAAAGTTTAGCCTTGCAGAATGAAAATGCATGTTGCTCGGCATTGGGCTTAGATAGTTTTGGGCGTATCATAAATGACTTCTCCGAGACCCGAATGCACCACAATATATAAGATGGCCCCCCCTGGAGTCGACCGCAACGACATCTGTTTTCCAAAATTCCGCCGCCGCTTTGTATATGATCATGGCAACCGAGACCGTCCTTGTCGTAGGCTCGACCGGCAATATTGGCGTTTCCGCTGTCATTGGTGCACTCCATACCAAACGCGATGTCCTCGCTGTCGTGCGCAACCAGGAATCTGCCGAGAAATTGTTCAAGCATGTCGGCACACGTGAAGGCATAACAATCGCAGAAGCGGACATTACGTCCGAAGCAGACATGCTTCGGCTAGTGGAAGATGTCAAGACAGGAAAATTGCCTGCCTTCCAGCATGTATATGCCGCTTGTAAGCTTCACCGTCACGCGCGCGTCCCTATAATTGCCGTGAGTCCTTTCTGACAAAATTCAGCTGGCGGACTGATGGGACCAACACCTCTCCATGATATAACAACCGAAGAGCTACGTCACTACATGAGCATAAACTTCGAAACCAATTTCTGTGAGTCGTTTCCCACAAGGCAAGCCATGGACTAACGAATATGTCAAGTCGCTTATAAAGCTACTATCCCATACTTGCTCGAACAAGGACACAAAGATAGCACATGGACCCTTTGCACAGGCGGCATGGGTGATGCCGGTCTACGTGCAGGGGCAGCCTTGACACAAGGTGCCCTCTATTCTCTGGCCAACGTTGCCTGCCGCGACCTTGAGAATACCAACGTCCGCTTCAATGAGGTCTACCTGAATCTCAGAGTAGAGGTCGACGAGTCAGCAAAGCAGACAGGTTTCTTCAAAGCCTCGGACTTTGCAAAGAACTACCGGGAAATTCTTGCACGTCCTGAAATTCGGAGTGCGCGTGTTAGTGTTTTCGATAAGAAGGACTTTACGCAATTGGTGCACAAGAAAAAGCGCGTTGACTGGGCGTTTAAGAAGGATAATTGAGCTACTTGATCAGAATCACTATCTCAAAAAAAGATCTGGCATTCCGATGGGCATTCTGCATCGATTGTGCTGCATTGTCTAGATGTCATCGAATCCATCGTCCTCATCCGCAAGTAACTGAAATGGTATCGATCTGGAAAGCTTGACGATGACTGATATAGAAGGTGAAACGAAGTCCATCTACAAGTTGATGCTGTGCGTAGATGCTTGAAGACGTTGCATGCAGCCCTCCACCTTGGAAATCCTTGTTTGCGCAACGTATACAAGTTCCATGTAGAGTCCATGTTGTGATACATGATTCGTCGTTCTTGACGTATTTCTGGCGGCGGACTGAACCTCCAAGTTCAGAGCTTGACATAATGGTCGAGATTGTTCCTAGCAGGCTTTCTAATCTGGAGTCGAGGAATCTGAGATTATATGTACGATCTATGATGCAGCTTGATACAATGGATGAATTGAAGAAACATATAAAAGTCCACCTGAGGTCATGAAATACTTGAAGGTCAAGCTCTAGGCAGCGACAAGAAAAGGCACTGAGTCATGTTGTCTGCTGATCATATCTTGAAATTTTGATGTGGTTTTGGGACAAAAACCAAGAACATTGGTACTCAATCTCAAGCAAGCAAAGGATCCCGTTAACCACTAAATCTCGTTTGTAAGGATTCACATAATCCCACATCAGTATACACGACTGCTGCAATACCTCCACAACATCATGACTCCGAACCGTTCACCCACCCAGGAACCAAATAGACAATCACCATCCATAAACGCTCGACACCCGTTTCGGAAGTTGAGACGAACCCCTGTATCATGCACAACACATGGGGAAGCCTCTGCTGGAAGCATTAGTCTCAGACGATCGAGCAGACGATGCAGTAGCACATGCGTACCTTCATCTTCAATCTTCTTATGCACCTAGAAAACCACTAGTTGGCAAGCATACTGAGGAACCCTAGATTTTTCGCCGCTTTCCTCCCACGGCCAGTCTTTTGTGGTGGTTGCTGGTACATGGGTGCTTGTTGAGGAGCTGCGTATCCTTGAGGTGCATTGCCTTGAACGGGTTGCGCAGGCGTGGCGTTGCTGGTATATTCCGGCTTCGAGCTTCCGCACCCCATATCTGCCTTAGAGAGATCCTTGTCTTTGTTTGTTGCCGAGAAAACGCTGGAAGATTCGGAGGAAGGGTGAGGGTGTCAGAGTGTTCAATGTGGAGATAGAATGGAACAAGGCCGCAAATGGAGAGACAGCCTTCCTAATATGACTTACGCGAAGGAGCTGAGTCCTCCCTATAAGGATTCCAAAAGCTTGATTCACCGCCAATGATATGAGGTGTCGACGTCAGTGCCAGGCGACCGGGTGTAATGTGGTGTTGTTACGGCCGCTAGTTTTCACGAAGGATCAGGATTCGCTCGTATTGCACGAGCCACCAATATGCAACCAAGCTTTAACAAGCTCAGGAGTAGGAACGCTTGTTTGATTGGTCTTTGACACTGAGAGGAATGTGTAGTTTGAGTTGGGTGCGTATCGTATGGTTGGAAATGATGCCTCAATGCATGAACTGTTTTGCATCCGTTAACGTGCCCAACAAGGTAGCCAGCCACTGCTGTGAGCTGAGAAATGACGATAGACATGTGTTCTCGTGTTTTCTAGTCACATCCTACTAGTTTTTGCTCTTTTCACACCAGAGTGATGTCCGATGCGCGACCACAAGCCATGTTGTCAGACTCGTCGCAGATCCTCCCCATGAAACATTCGGGGATAGTGCTCTATTTGCTAGCCATTAGTCAAGGAAATCACTCCACGGAGATTATTTGCTGGGTTGTCATCCCAAAGTAGCATTGATCAACGGCGTTCATCTGAGACGATCAATAGAACTACTTACTTGCATGAGACGCGACAAGCGAGACATACAGCCACATATAGTCTGCAGCTCGCGATGCTCGAAGTTGTCGGTGTAAGCGAGGTAGACGAGACTTGGGCATAATTTGCGATGCACCAAGTCATGTGACGTGCAACGTTCCCAAACCAACGTCGTATACCACTCCGCATAATGATCAAGAGCACGATGCATTACGCCAAGCTCAGGCAGACCATCAAGGATCTAGCTTGAGGAACTATTGATGATGGACAACAGCAAGGATCACAACATGTTCCAGAGTATACTCACTTAGCACCCCAACTTCCTTTCACTAGAGCGTCAAAATCTGTGCCAGACCGCCGGCGGAGAAGTATGAGCTCGAGATTATGAAGCATTGGAGGATCACTAATACAACTCGCAGGTACTACCAAGCTGAAAGACTAATCGAGCAATTGACAGCAGATACGAGCGAGTCGAAAGGATATATAAAGGGTGAATGACACCACCATTGCTTCTGATATCCTCATCAGCTCACTTCCTACCATCACACACAGATCTTTCCTCCTCAACACCTTGTAACGGCTCTCAAAACAACCGCAAACATGCAATTCACTATCGTTGCTACTCTAGCTTTGGCTGCCACCGCTTTCGCTGCTCCCGTCGAGGAGTCTGTCGACGGCCAGGTCCTGATCTCTCTCCCTCCTGGTTGCACCAAGACCGACCTCGCCAGTAAGTGCAATGCTGGAACACCTACAGTATCGAAGGTACTGACAGAAAGTCCAGAGTGTGCCTTCCACCTCATCGGCACCACTGCCTCCTGTGGTGCCGCCATCATCGAAGTCGGCGCTAACCCTGCTGCCGACTTGTCTTGCGTTGGTTCTGCAGCTGGTACTGCAGCCAACTTCGGCGAGTGCAAGAGCTGCATTCCCAAGAAGACCGATGTTATTGAGAACTAAAGCGTTATGAGAAGAGAACTGTGGCTTGGGAAGCGTGGGACGCTGCGTGAGACCAGTCGTAGTTTGATGTTAGACGGCCGTCGATATCACTGTCCTTAATGAAGATTCTTTTTGCATGAGATCACCTTCCATACAGAATCGACACTTGTGCTTTTATCGTGATCAATCTCTTTCCAGTCAATGTATCATATCTATTGCAAATTAAGATGGACTCTGGATTCGAGAAGTGGTGAACAGATGAATGGATCCTCAAGCTTCGTAGAGGAGCAGAAGACTGACTAGACATTGTATTGAGTCAAAAAGTTGTTAAAGCAATAACAATCAGTAACACAAAAAGACCAAAATAACAACAACAGAAGAGCAAAGAAAGTACTAAGTCTCCTGCATAGACAATTAGATATCCACCTTCTCAGCAAAGATGACATCCTCCTTCAAGTCACTTTTGTACCCGACTTGAGTTTCCGCCTCTTGGTGGAGTCGGCTCACAATGCCAGCCATGTACTCCTTATTCTTGCTGTCACGAACGACCTGCAGAATGCTCGGACGTTTACCATCGCGGTCTGCAAACAGGAGATCAACCGCCTCAAGTGGTAGTTTAGACGTTTCGACGAAGAAGAAGTAGACGATAGGGATGGTCGCGACGTTGATGACTGCAAAGACGATGTAGGATTTGTAGCCGATACTGCTGATCATGGGTGGAACAATCTCGACGACGAGAAAGGTAGCGAGCCATTGGAAGACGACGGAAAGTGCAGCGCCACGGAGACGAAGTTTGAGTGGGAGAAGTTCTGAAGGGTCTGTATACTTGTTAGTGACATGCTTGCGAACGTGGGCAAGGATATAATCATCAACTTACAAACCCACATGTTGCTCATCCAGCCGACCGTGAAGCATGTTTGGTAGAGATACAACATGACAGCTGCACCATACCCAAGGCTTTTGTTTCCCTTGACTCCGACAAAGACAGCTGACAATGCCATGCAGAGTCCAAGACCACTCGATCCGAACAGGAATAGACGGCGTCGACCGACTCTGTCGATGATGAACCAAGGGATGATACTGCTGACGAAGAAGAAGACTTGGAGGCCTCCCGAGACCAAGAGTGCCTGGTGACGAGTCATACCAATCGACTTCTGGAAGATGTAAGGTCCGAAACTTGACATGACGTTTGAGCCAGTGAGTTGTTGGAGTGCATTAGCGACACAAGCGATGAGGACACGAGTGGAACCACTGATGCCACCGTCCTTGAACACATCACTCCAGGTTCCTTCTTCTCGCTGCTCAACTTCGACGATATATTCGATATCCTTCATCTCTTGTTGCAACTCAGGGTCGTCTGGATGCATACCGCGCAGAGCAGCAAGGTTGTTGATGGCAAGACCTAGATCTCCTGTCTTTGCTAGGTAACGAGGTGACTCGGGCAGGAAAGGTACCAGACAGGCCACACAGATGCAGAACGCGATCTGGAAAGCGCATGGGAAGCGCCACTGTATACTTGACGGGTATGCAGCCATGCCGTAGTCAAGCCAGTTGGCAATGATAAGACCCATGATCAGATTCGACAACTGCATGGCAATCATTCGTCCACGAGACTTTGGTGCAGCACATTCGGCAAGCCAGATGGGGATGACAGAAGTCATCATACCGAGACCAGATCCAGCAATGATACGACCTGCAAGGAACTGACCTACTCCGAAAGAAGTACACTGGATGATGGCACCGGTCGAAATGACACCGGCTCCCATCAACTTTATGGGTCGACGACCATAGCGATCACCCAGCAGGAACACAAAGACGGCTCCAAAAAGCGCTCCAAGCTCATAAGACGAGACCAGAAAGCCAAGGAGAGTTGGATTTGGGTTGCCGAAGGTCTTGAGGAACTCTGGAGATGTCGTCAGACCGCCCATGTACCCGAGATCGTAACCAAACAGCCTTTGAGATGTTAGCTATCCAGTCCTCCGCTGGATAAGATATGGCTTACAGGAAACCAAGAGAGCAGGAAAGGGTGACGGCATAGACCAACTTTTGGCCTTTGAGGCGCATATATGTTGGAGAAGAAGACATTGTGACAAGACAAGTCAGGTATGGAACACAAACAGCTGAACAAATCGCGGACGAGGTGTTACGTTTTATAGACGATCAACTTCGGGAAGTGCTTGACAATCATCGGCTTGAAAAAGGACCTGGGGTATACGATCGGTCAATGACTCGATATCGGGCATTGGTTGATGCTATCAATACGTAGCCGAGTCCATGTTGTGATCTGGATCGAAACAGGTAGCCCCGCGTGTATAGCCCCACGGGGAGTTCAGATTGGGTTTCGAGTATGCTTTCCCTCAGTAGCACGGCATGACTTACCGAGCATCTCCTTATATCAAGCTTTCTAGTCGGCAGAGACAGGCTTTTTGGTCGTTGACAAGTGTTGCGGCTTTTGACGGTAAAGCGCGGTATTAAGTGATGAGTTCGATGGTTTCAGCGGGGACTGAGGAATCCCCAGAACAGGTAGACTTTTTGCTCAGGGGCACTGTCACCTCCTCGTATCAAGGCCAAATTTTCTGCATCTCCACTCTTCGACAAGTCGTATTCGGCTAGATCTTCACCTCAGATGCCGACCGACCAATACTGAACGAGATCAACCACATTCTCTATCCTTCAACGCAAGCCCGAACGTCGAACATCGGTCACAAGACAGAAAATTGCGTGGACCTTCTCGCCCGCTGTTCGTTCCTCGCATTTGCCATGAGATCGCCAGATCTCACGCATTATCCTACACGAGAAGCACAACTCGAAACGCATGACCGTACACGAACTCAGGCGTCAATGAAAGGCGATAACTACATTAGAAATCATAGTCTAGCTATCAATTTCTCCGTTCTGGTCACATCTTGTTGCTCTGCTGTCGAGAATATAGGTGTTGCAACAGACCATCTTTGACCATACTTCGCGACCATCTGCTGAACTTCTTGACTTCCTAGCCACGAAGCGAACTCTCTCGCCAGCACATTGTGGGGGGCCTTGATGTTGACAAGTGCAGAACAAGGATTCAGCAGTTCAGATCCACCCTCGATGAATGGTGCTGTACTGACCAGAGCGTTGTCACGTTTGGCTGTGAGATAGGTCGCTCTATCTGTGATGATGTATGCGCCTGTGCGATCTGCATTTGTCAATGCTTCATAAGGTGTCCCTGGTTTGGTGACTCTCCATGACTTTCCTGAAGACAGGTCGACCTGAGCGAGTTTCCACAAAGCAAGTTCTTTGTAGAATGTGGCTGAGCCATCTCCACGAGTTTGGAAGATTCCGCTGTCGTGCCTTACATCGCTTGAAGAGCCGTAGTCTGCAATCGCTCTCATCGCGTCCGCAATCTTGCCGTCGATTGCAACACCAGCCGGATTGGCAGCAGGTCCGACCAAGATGAAATGATCGTTGAATACTTTAGCCAATCGTTCAGCCCAGCCCTCGCGAACAGACAGATCTTCGTACGCAGGCTCGTATGTCAGAGCCACTTGGACCAAATCCCCGAGTAGAGCGATCTGCGAATGCCGACTGTGGTTGGAGATCCAGTCGATACAGAATCCTCCACCTCGAGAAGCGATGAAGTACTCGCAGAGTAATCTCAAGAAACCGGTATGACCAGCACCGCCGTTACCTAGTCGAAAACCCACAGGATGTGATGGGTCACCATATGTTGCAGAAGCACGAGTTTGTATCAAATTGGAGACGCCAGGATATTCGTCTGGTACCTGTATCGCTGAATTGGCAAATCGCTTGAATAATGGATCAGACACTGCACTCATCTGTCAGAAAGGACTGAAACGTGTTCACTCAATTGTGACATACCATCGACGAGATCTGGTATCGCCTGGGATCTAGCAGTATCCATGGACGAGCTCAGTGAGTCAATATTGCGTGGGTGATATTGCAGTGCAAGAAGTAGTAATATCAAAAACGACTGGAGAGATGGGTATGTTGACGACTGCTGACAGGAAGAGAAGAGAGCGTGATTAATCCATGTCGTGCCGTCAAAGACCGAGCCCGACATGATCGGTATTCGTCGGTCCAGGGGTGCTCTTATAAGGTTACCGCGCCTGATTTTCCCCTCCGCAACTCCGCATTCTGGATAACCGGATTGAACTTTGTTTATTTCCGGACCATCAACTGTTCTCACCTCGAGTAAGTAATTTATGAAGCCGTAGGATCGGTAAGGTCAACCCATATTGCTTTAAGCAGACACAAGCCCTCCTCATCCCAAGGTGAGATAAATACACAACTCATGTTTCTGGACCCTTCAGCCGCCCCATTCATATTTGAGGAACATTACACGCATTCTCGACTTGTGAAGGCGGTAGCCCAAAATCGCGTATCTATTTAATGTCCGAGACAGGAGAACGAGCTTCAACATCTGGCTAGGCCATATGACGTGTTCTCTGTCTTGAAGAGGAGTACTTCACATTTGACAATGGCACTATATCGATGATACACTTGCTTTTGATCTTCATCGGTGTAGACTCCAGTTGCCTCTCTGGGCGGTTTTCGATTGAAACATTGTAGCGAACGAAATGCATCAAGTCTCAAAAAGACCATATTGATCCAGATTAACACTCCAAAAATGACCTACGCCTGCACTCTCCCTCGTTGACTCTAAACATCCTCACTCCACAACCTCCACCACAGCCTCCTTAACACTCCACTCCACCTTCCCCTCTTCCCACTCAAGATCCTGCACCTCCGCTCCCTTCCCCCACCCCTCAACAAGCACATCTTCTTTCGTCCCAAACGTCCACTTGACCTTTTTCAAAACCTCCAAATTAACCCCAACAAGATACTCATGTCCAGCTTCCAACCCATCCACCCCTGTAGCCTTCTTCGAGCGGCGAATCTTCCTTTGCGCGCCTTTGTCATCAAGCTCCCAGCCTTGTTCAACTATATGCCTAGGCAGAGGTTTTACCGCCACAGTGCCATTGACACCTCCTCTGCCAAAAGGACGGGATAAAGTTACCGGGACTCCAGGCTCGAGGGTCAGGTAGAGGTCTTCATCGGAAGAACCACGAACTCTTGTGATGGCTTTTCGTTGGATTAGAAACACAGTTGTTGGGACGGGAGTTGAAGTGGTGAGGTCGGTGATTGTGATGCCGTTGTTTGTTAGGCAGTTTTGGAGGTGTAGAGGTGTTTTCCATGTTAAGAATGTCATTGGGTGGGAAGCATGAGACAATAGAGTCATGGAGAGTGTAGGTGGCGAAGGTTGGCTGAAACTGTGGCGTGAGGGGCAGATGGAGAGGGAAATCTCTATGTGCGGAGGTGTGGGTATTGGTTCTGCCATTTGCAGTCTCCTCTTGTGGTGAATGTTTTTCTTCTTTGATATCGGTGCTAAGATTGAGTTGTGCAAAAAAGGTAGCTTTCGATCATGGCTTTGCTAAAAGTTGGGTGCTGAGGTTGGAGCGCTCCTCCGCAATCCTATCAATATGCACGACATTTTAGCGCCTTGGGGGCGTGCTTGGACGACTTGCCATCATTTGGAAAGCCATGATCCGTGTTATTGTCGCATTGCACAAGATCTGATGCAATGTAAATTAAAAGAACGAACGGATGTTTGGCATAATAATTAAGAAGGCGTTCGTTAATTCTCCTTGTGCTTGTACTTGTGCTTGTGCTTGTGCTTGATTACTCTAATGCGATATCCTACCTCGATGCCCAAACTCCTAATTCTGTAACAACTCCTTTAACGCATTAAACTTGACCGGTTTCGTATAAAACTCATCAATCCCACTCAATTTAGCCTCTTGCTTCGAAGCCTCCGAGCCCAACCCCGTCAACGCAATAATCCTCACCACCTTTGTCCGACCTTCCTTCTCTTCCAAAATCTTCTCATGGCTTCTTATCGCTCGACTAGACTCGTACCCATTCATAACAGGCATACTGATATCCATAAGAATGGTTGTAAACGGTGAAGACGAGGTTTTAAATTTCTCGTATGCTTCCAGGCCATTCACGGCGGTTTCTGAAGTGTAGCCGAGCTTCTTCATGAAGGTGGAGAGGAGGCGTAGGTTTATCGCGTTATCGTCGACGAGGAGGAAGTGTTGTCGGTCTTGCCGTGTAGTGCTGGTTTCCTGAGCAGGACTCTGGTCTTGAGGTATATCTTTGACGTTCTTCACAGGCGATTGACCAATTGGCTGGTTTGCTTCTTGCTCGTGGCGCATTGGCGAAAGCGATCTCAATGGCAGAGCTTGAGGCTGAACGGTAGAGGTCAAGCTGGCAGTAAGAGCACGAACAAGTGCTTTCGGACTGAGCGGGTATGCCAATTTCGCAGTGCTGCCAGGGAGTCGAAGCTTGTTGAGATGATTTGACGATTGAGCATCAACCAAGACTATGCGTTGGTTGTTGAGCTTGTTCAAGACTCCTGATTCGGCGGCAATCAGGCTGGCAAGATGTGTCTCCTCAGCCATGACGATATCTGCATCAATGCCCTCTAGGCTGTCGCTCGTAATGACGTCCATGCCGAACCATGAACTAGCGATGGACCGCACATATGATTGCATTGTTTCTGTGCGTCGAAGTTGCAATTCCGTCTGGATGATTCTGTCTGCACGCATGCCAGAGGGTGATAACAAGCAGATCGTCCGACCTTTGAGCGTTGCATTTGGATCTAATCTTTGCCCTCCCATGGGAAGAGCGTCTTTCGATGTGTTATGGTCTGGGACAGGAATGAAGACGTCAAAGCGTGTACCAAGGCCTTGTGTGCTCTGTACTTCGATACTGCCCTGCAAGTCTTCGACGATCTTCTTCACAATGCTGAGTCCAAGGCCAGTCCCATCAGCGATCGGGTTTTCTTGGACAAATGGCTGATATAAGCTTCGCTCCAAGAACTCAGGACTCATGCCGATTCCCGTATCGCTGACCACGAGATGAGCTGATCGTTTGGTAGGGACCTTGGAGTCGGTCACCACTTTCAAAGAAACTTCGACAAATCCCTGTTCAGTATATTTGAGAGCGTTGGCGAAGAGATTCATGACCAGACGTTTCCAAGCACCAGCGCAAACCATCATACACCAGTCTGATCGGCTCTCGATATCCACATAGACGGCAACAGTATCGGGGCCTTGCGAAAGAGAGTTTTCATCGCTAGCCAGGTCAAACGATAGCATGTTCGTTGAAAGACTTGATTTCGTGGCGTGATTGACGGTGGTATTCTGCAGCTTGTCAAAAGTGGCTTTCCGCGAGGCTTGGCCAAAATGTACTCCTTCGACCACTGATAGGACCAGGTCACACAGATGTTCTTGGCTCATATCGCCAAAAGCATTATAGGAGACATCTGTAGTCTCCCCAGAAGTGAAAGGCTGTGTCTCGATCTTGACATCGGTGAGTTTGCTGACTCGTGAGAAGTCCAGAACGTGATTTAAAGTGTCTAGTAACGTCGAAGAACAGCTCTGTATCATCTCGACCAATTCAGCCTTGGAGTCATGTTCAGGATCTTGCAGGAGATCGACAGCAGCGTGAATGCCATGAAGAGGTGATCGAAGTTCGTGACTGATGGAAGAGAGAAAGTCGGATTTCGCGCGTGCCAGTTCAGTCATCTCTGTCCTTGCAATCTCGGTCATGAAAGTGTTTCCAAAGGCTGACAGACAGGTCATATCCTGCTCTGCAAGCACTCTTGTAGGATCGCTGGTCCAGCCGAGCATACCTACAATGAATTTCTCCTGCGTCGAGTCCCAAAGAGGGAGGAAGATCAAAGAACGGGCTTTGCGAATCAATGTCTGCAACTCACTAGACACCTGGACGGCCGCAGAGAAGGTCTGCTGGGCATAGGTTTGAGCGAGGAAAGTGCCGTTCTTGTCGAAGACAGGATTGCCTTGGGTGTCAGAAACAAAGACGCAACCTCGAGGAAAGTTTTGAATCAGATAGCGAAGCGAGGTATCATGAATAACCAACGGCTGTTGCGCTGTACCGAGATTGCAGCCACCAGGTACCACTGAGCTTCCAAGAACTTCGCAGAGGGATGATGTTGCACTATTGTCAGAGACATGGTTTGTTGATGTCGACATCGACGGGGATTGAGTGAGGTCTGTCATTGCATTTTCGTTGGATCCATGCAGGAAGACCAGTCCTTCGATATCAATGGCGTCACGGATAAGATGTGCGGCTCCTGAATAAATGCCTTCCATGGTTCGGCAACCGGTCAAGGGTTTGTTCGACATGTCCAAGGCAGGTTCGCAGACTCCAGGACTTTTTACAGAGAATAGATCTTCAGGAGGTGTTAGCGGAGTAGGGGCCTCGGTTGTAGCATCGTCTGAAGTCTGCATCTCAGAATCTGGTGAAGTCGACGATGATGTCGCTCCATGAATTTGCTGCTGGCTGTCAAAGTAGTCTATGGCATTGCTCAAAGAGCTCTTTCTGGAATTGACAGCTGTGCTGTCTGCTCCTGAGCGTCTGCTTTCGATGAAATCGGACAAGCCCCTCATCATTTGTACTCCACGGCCCGACTCTTGCTTGATAGCATGGAGTTCCAATTGCTCAGTGATACAGGCTGCAATATCGTTGAGTATGTCGATAGTGCTGTCATTGAAGAAGTCATCTCGAATCTTGTTGTCCATGACACAGTATGTTCCGAGGATATGTCCCGAAGCGCTCTTGACAGGCACCTCAGCATAGGATACCATGTGAGGAAAGCCGACAACATAGGGGCAGTGTTTGTACTGGTCCATCTCTCTCAGGTCGCGAATCACATAGCGAGTGGTATTGGCGACAACATCATGGGTGTTGATAGCCCGTCGGCCGGTGCGGTCGGTGAAGATGGCGACAGACTGCGGACAGATGCCATATTCCTTGTTCAGGTTCTGCACACCAAGGAACAGCGCATCTTGAGGATGGGCATAGTTGGTCGAGTCACGGATCGAGATGGACCTCGTGGCTTCGGCGAGGATGTATTGCGTCGATGAGTCGATGAGCGAGACAAAGGAGCGGTCGCAGTTCATGCGCAGGGCGCCATTCTGCGTGACGGCTGTCAGGAGCGGGCTTTTGGCCAGCGACGGCGGGACCGGATCGCCGTGGTCGGCACTATTGACATGGTCGGCAGTGATGTTGTATGGAGCAAAGTACCTATCGCACGCACAGTCGTGTCAGGCTTCAGGGCTTCAGCTGTCGATCCATCGCCACGCCCTATCATATTTACCTTGCCAACGCTCGCAGACGAAGCCACTCCTGCACCGAATCCGGACCTGCCTGTGTCGACATGAGACGTCTGTCTTTGGTCACTGGTTCGAGAAGCTCCCCAGACGCTGCTGCATAGACTGGGAGGGGAAAATTCTTCGCTGAACGTCGTTCCTACGAAGAAGCGTTCAGACCCGGGAATGCCGACTACATGGCGTTTCGTTCTGCTCGAGCCCTGAGCGCCACTGCTCGCGGTTGCCGATTACGACTCTGGTCGACGCTGACATTCGGGATCGAGTCACCTTTTTTCCCTGAGGCACGCACCCACAATCCCACTGATAACGGTTTTTGGAGCCGCAGGGTAATCGGAGCCGACGCCGAGCTGAGGAAGCTGCGGCTCCAGACAGTCTTGCGACGACTTCTTCAGGTCTGGGAAATCATGCTCAGTATAGCCGATTCCAGGCATGTCTGTATATAGTGCCAGTGCCTTATACTTACATTCTATTGAGGCCTTTAATATATGGTAGGGTTCTTGGGTAGGTGCCTCGCGCCTAAATCCTCTTGGCCTACTTTACACGTCCTCGTGGAGAAGCAGCACATTTCTCGGAGCCGAGAGAGACAAAAGCGCTTTGCCGCCTATGCCGCTATGCATGACTGCATGGGTATTTGTGCATTTGCCAATTAGGTTGATGCTTTGTGGTTACTTGCAAGCATGCAAGAGCGTTGAGGAATCCTTTGATCGCTGCGTACAAATACATTTCGTTATCGTTACATATTACAGATTAAGTCTATTTGATTCATGGGTCATGAGGATTCTATCCCCTTTTCAGGACTGATCCTCTCTCTCCTTGTCCTTCTCCTTATCCTCGTCGCTGCCGACTTGGGTTCTCTCATCATCGCTCTTCTCTTCATCCTTCTTCTCCTCATCCTTTTTGTTTATATACTCCTGAGAAGCTCTCTTGCTGCGAGCTCTGAGTCTATCTCCCTTCAACCACAAGTAGGTGACTATAGGGATGAACACAACAGTCAGGAAACCGAGAAGCGAGTTACCCCAGTTGAGACCGAGAGTGTTGAACATCTGACGAGCGAAAAGAGGGAAGGCGGCACCGAAGCAGGAACGGAAGAAGTCGTTACCTGCAGAGATGGATGCGAAATCTGCAGGGTAGGCATCGCCAAGATAGTTAAGCACACCCGAGAAAGCACCGAAGGCTCCGATGGTGAAGAAGGCAGTTGCGATGATGGGGACGATGAAGTTAATCGAAGGGTTGGCGGTCCAGCCGAACATAAACAGACAGAGGGGTAGGCAGATGCAAGTTGCCACCGCAGGCTCCATTCTGATCTCGGGACGAAGGGTTCCATCCTTGGAGAAGCGAGGCTCGACATAATAGTAGTTGTAGTACCAGTAAGGGGGAATGCAGATAATACCACCAACACAGATACCAAGGTAGCACAAGCCAGTGGTTCCAAGACTGAAGTGATAAAGATCTTCAAAGGCGAGAGGAATAGACTCCAGCCAGCAGTAGAGGACGGCGTAGATGAGGGCAATGTACATGTTCAAGGCGAACACGATGGGCTCGGTAAGGGTGAGGGAGAACGGCTTGACCAAAGTCATCATGGCGATGTCACCAAGGCCCATGCTTTCACCTTGGATCTCAGGCTCGCACTTGATCTTGTCGTATGGCTTGTCATCCAGATATCCGTTCTTCTCTTGCCACTTGCGAAGACGAGCAGTGCGGCGGTATAGAATGTTGGCCGCAGAGGTTTCAGGGACTGTATAATGGTCAGCTCGGTGGACAGAGCGAGCGAAAGCACACAACTACTTACAGAAGAAAATCAGGAAGACGAGACAGGCTCCAGACATCCAGATGAGCATCCAAATGGGCCAAGTCCATCCCTCGTATTGTGCTGCCCAGTTACCGGCAACTGGTCCAAGCGAAGGTCCCATGATGTTGGCAATACCGAAGATGGAAAGGGCATATGCACGCTTAGAAGCAGGGAAGATATCGGCCAACGAAGCACCTCCAGTAGCAAGAACGGGAGAGCCGAAGAAACCAGTCAGGAAACGGAAAGCCAGGAGCATGCCGATGTTTTTGGCGTAAACAACGCCGAAGTTGAAGAAGACGAATACAACCAGCGTTCCAATGTAGATAGGATTTCTGCCAATCTGAGGAATTTCGGATAGAGGTGCCCAGATCATGGGACCAAGACCGTAACCCAGAACGTAAAGAGTAAGACCAATAGTGATGACTTCTGTGGACACACCAAAGGCTTGAGTCATGAATGGTAGACCAGAAGTGTAGATGGCGGATCCAATGTATACGGAAGAAGTCAGGAAACAGATGTTGAAGGTCACAAAGCACTTCTTGAAGGTGGACCAGTTTTGCGGGTTCTGCAGCAAATCAGCTCACGCGCGCAGTTTGCAAGCTCTGGCGCGACGTACATCAGGATCGTCCTCTCTGAACTCGATCAACTTGTATTTTCCCTTGGAACCGTTCTTCTCTTCATCGTCAGAGGATTCCTCCTCTTTGATGTCTCCTTGGTTGAAGTATTCCTCGCGAAGCTCCGCATTGTAAGTATCCTCGTATGGGAACAATCTTCCACCAGAAATGTTGCGCATGAGAAACCCGAAGGTTGTATCAACAAACAGGGAAGGTGCCATGTTTGATGGTGGTGTCAGGCAAGACCTGATATTGCAGATCGTTGGATAGCAAGTGGTGTAAACCGACAGATACTCCTACAGGCCTACCTATATACCAGGTGAGGTGTCGAAGAGAAACACGGGTTTTGAAAGTGTCAGAAAAAATGATGATATCACCATCCACAAAAACATCATGCGCAACCTATCAGATCGCTAGTTAGCCGCGGAGCCCCACTCGATTGGAAAAATGGAAGCTACTTGTAGAAGCTCCAGTCGAACACTCCGAACGTGGAAATCAGAAGCGCGCAGATCGATGAGCTTTTGGTGACAACAGGTGCAAAAAGGTGTGTTTTTGGTGGGCGGTGGAGAGAAAGGGCCGTTTCCGAATCGCTGAGGGGCCATCGGGGCGTGAAACTCTATCGTGACGATCTGTCATGACGTAGTTTTCGGTAACGGAGAGAGGGATCCTCGTCAGGGCATTTCACCTAATTCGATGAAAGTGGCTTGAGTTCTCGGTGCGGATTTTGATTTCTGTCTTGGTGATGACGCTGTCGCAGCATCTTGGGTGTGATGAGGATGGGACGGGGTGTGATGAAGCGACAAAAAGACAAGTTCAGACTTACCCGACAGCATTTTCAGACGACGAACAGCCTCAACGACACAACCACGCATGCACCTGCATACTACATCCTAAAGCACTTCTAGAAGAGCGTCAAGGCAAGCCCCCATATTCTTGTCTTGCGGCTGGTCCAAAGAGTACAAAGTTCGGAGCCGCATTCTGTGTGGAAGAAATCAGGCCCCCACGATTCCAACATTTTGGCTTTCGTGGCTTGCAAGCCATGACAGTCCCTGCGTGGCCATGGCTTCTACTTTATCTCAACCATTTGACGAGTTTGCAATAGGGATTCAGTAGTCTAGGGCGATAGCAGATAGGAGCCACGTCGTTGTAGGCAACTCGGACATGTTAATGGAAAACGCTACTCTTTCTACGTCCGATCGTTCAGCTATTTCCATTTTCTAGTGGTCATACAGATATCATTCAGCTAAACCATTTGAGCATGTAGAACACTGCGAAAGCTCATTTTGGACCACTTGATCTGTCTGACTATCACAATGGGATGAATATAGCCATACATAGTTGTTGCAATCGGAAAATTGGTCGAGCTCAAGGTGTCGGGCTTCTCGAGTCCCCGGGAAGTCTTACCATTCCATCTCATTGGCTCAAATAAGGGTAACGCATTTTCGTACCTGCAGCCTTTGTACTCTCTAGTAGCCAGTATATACGGACAGCTATTCTTGCATATTCTAATGAGGCTGACGAGTTTGTTGTGGGTGCGAATCAAGACGATTCTTAGACAGGGTGCTCCTCTCAGCATCATCAACGGGCTTATTCCCGGGCTCTTGTTGATCACGAGCAGCATTATTGAGAAAGATAGTCTGCATCCGGAAAGCACGGAACTGTCAGAGTACGCTGAGGGAATATTGCTTTCGGATGGCTGCTATATATTACACGTCTTCCTTGCTATCCTTGTAGAAACCACCGCTCTCGACCTCCGCTGCATCATGGATCCCAAATCTTCCTCTAACCCAGCTCAATTGACAAGCCATGGACCTCACAGATATCGGTCCCTCATCGTTCTTGGTGCATATACACTTGCGACCAGTCTGTACTTGATCGCACTTCGTAACACAGAAGGTTATGTGATGATAACGATTCTGCTCTGCTGGATGGCTTGGCTGCTTCCAGATCTCATGGTTATAAAACTCCTAGGAGGCCCTCATCCGGTAATGGACCGGATCTTACTCAACCTGGTCGGCCCGTGGTCCTCGGCATTTTTCTTGCAACTTCTCTTGTGCAAAAGACCTTTGATGTGCCCACGATGAGATGATGGCGGAAAAGCAGAAACCGCCAAACGGAGAATTGGGCCCCGTCGGAAAACCAGACAGCTACCCCGCACACGTCACCGTCAACAAAAACACCCCCCGTGCCTCTCGCAGCTTGCTATACCACAAATATTTACTTATTTTCCAACTCAATGTCATCAACGCGCCCTCCCTTCTCTTCCTTGCCTCTCGATCACAATGGCCCTCACGGCAATGCCTGGGGCCTCTGGGGCGACAAAGACGAGCTCGGCATGCTCAATCTCCTAACCCCCTCCACCACGACCTCAGCAGCAAAAGAGATCGAACACGGCATTCGCATCTCCATCGACTGGCCATTGAACAAGATACCGCCGCGTTCCAACCGCATCGCTTTAGAACACAACATCATCAACAAAGCTCCTCGAAGCGTAAACGACGATACCGTGACTTTCAACACGCAGAGCAGCTCTCAGTGGGACGGCTTCAGACACTATGGATACCAGAAAGAGAAGAGATACTACAACAACTGTACAAATGAAGATGTATTGGGGTCAGAGCGAAATGGCATACACGTCTGGATTGAGAATGGCGGTATTGTGGGACGAGGCGTCTTGCTCGACTACAAGTCCTGGGCCGAAGAAAAGGGTATCTGGGATGTAGATGCTTGTTTCCAGACGACACCTATCACTGTCGATGTTCTGGACCAAGTTGCGCAAGCCCAAGGTGTGCAGTTCAGAGAGGGAGATATTTTGTTCATCCGCACGGGCTGGACAGGCGCATACGAGCAACTATCTACAGAGACGCGCATAAAGCTATCCGAGACACCCCCACATCCAGCCATCGGTGTCGAGTCGTCCGCAAAGACGGTGCGTTGGATGTGGGAAAAGGGGTTCGCCGCTGTAGCAGGAGACCAACCGAGTTTTGAGGCATGGCCGTGCCAGAACACCGACTACTTGTTGCACGAATGGCTGCTTGCTGGGTGGGGTTTGCCTATTGGTGAAATCTTCGATTTGGACAAGTTGGCAAAAGAGTGCAGGAACAAGAACAAATGGTCTTTCTTCTTTAGCAGCATGCCCATCAACGTCCCTGGAGGTGTTGCTAGCCCACCCAATGGTGTTGCCATCTTGTAGGTATGTTGCTTGTAATGCAAGATGTCTTGATCCTATTTGTCCTAAGTCTATCGTCGCTTATTCGATAGGGGGTATAATCCATCAATGCCATCCGTCTCGTTGAACACATGACACTGCGACGCAAGCGCTCTCTACGTGGTCGCCAGCAAGCCGAGACTTGCAAATCATCTCTGTACAAGCATCAGCGACTTGATACCGCTTCTTTGCCAACCGCTTTGCAGTCGCCGTGGTCATGCTTGTTGAAGAGGCTTCAGGACTTTGCTGTCACTCTGACTGTACTCTCAATGATGCCTAGAGTGTCGTTAGATGCACAAGCCTTTTCAAGTCCAAGTGCCTTCCCCTTGTAGTCTCCCTCCGCTGTCACCATCTGGATTGCTTGCTTGACCTGCTCCACGCTCGGAGTTTGTGTCTGAAGATCGATTGCAGCTCCCGTCATTACAGCACGAGCAGTGGTTTCCATCTCTTCCTCAGTCACACCTGCGGGGACCATAGGTACACCAGCAGCGAAGGCCTGTGTGATGTCGCCGAATCCACCATTGGGCACCACCAGAGAGGCATGCTTAAAGAGCTCTTCAAATGGTATCCATCTAGCGACTTTGACATTCTCGGGCATTGGGAAACCCTTCGGCGGGTGAACATTGACGGCGCAGACCACGACTCTCACCGGAAGCGAGCGACAAGCTTCAATCGTTGGCATAATCAATTGCTTCACATCAGCAGATGGCGCAGTTCCTGAAGTGGCTACAACGAGGGCTCGCTCATCGTCTTGACGGACAAAACTGTCAAACCAATCCGGCTCGCTCTTGCTATCATTCTTGCCGAGTAGAGCGCCAGTGAATTCGACATTGGGTGCCAGATCAGATCTCGGATATTCCAGCTGAGGCACGGAAAGCTGGAAGAAGCGATTGGCAGAGTAAATCATATCTTCGACCACAAACTCATGTTCAAGCTCTCCAGGACATTCGCACCTTGCCATGATCTCTTTGGCTCCAGCGTCAACTTTGCCGAACATTTCTTTTGTCATGGCGTTCAAGTCCAGATCTCGCTCTTCACTTTGTGGTGGTAGGCCCACACCAAAGGACGCACAGTCTTTGCTTAGCCCAAAGAAGACACTGTGCCCTATCGCGATAATTGGTACTTGACGGACATACGGACTCTCCAATGTTATCGGCAGTATTCCGGTGACCAACCGGTCAGAAACAACCACAACACGCTTATCCCGAAGCTCTGTCGACTCAATAACATCCCTCAGCACTTCAAACTGATCATGTAATACTCCAAACAAGACATGCTCAATATCCCATAAAGCATGTTTTTCATCCAGAGGTTGAAGTGCGCGGTCAGGAAATGTCGCTGAGAGATTGTCTGAATCGTATTCTGCGTCTGTTTGGCTAAAGTGTTCTTATGTATCTTTCGAACTTATCTGTGCTAGGGTCTGCAATCGACATGATTTAATTCCGAGTCGATGATTTTCAGGGTACCTGCCTTTTGTTGCAAAGGCATGATCGACGGAGGCTGCTTGTTTTGGCTGCCGCCAAGAGATTGATGGATTGCGCTTTACCCTAAGCTGACTCGTGTGCGAGCAGAAAGGTGAATCTATGGCCAACACTTTTGGCCACCCCGAGTACGAAACTCGTCCCTGGCAATCACCCTCAAGGTCTCGTTCATAAAGATTCGTATTTTGGAGTGACCTATATGTTTGTGAACGCTGAATATATCTTCGTAGATGCACCGCCGCCATCTAGAGCGAGAAATCCTCCTTGAGCAAAGTCGCCGGCAGTCATGACCGAAAAGTCGTCGGCGGTTAGCGCGCCCGCCGGTGACGACCTGTCAATCAACAACACCCGATTCAATCGCATCTTCACCAGAGTAGCACTAAAAACTCTGGCGAAGCTGCACAAGTCTGATGGCTTTTGCAGTCCTATCTCGCGCAAGCTGATCATCAAAACTGGACCTTGGGTCGACTCGACCGAAGCAGGGACCACGAAATCCATTACGGAGAACACTTCCATCCCCGTGCCGAAAGTACACTCTTCATCCGTTCACAAAGGTCGCACATATATTTTCATGGAGCGCATACGAGGCCAGGGCTCTCTGCTGTATAAGCGCTTGCTGTTATCTGCTGTGGCTCGTCGGGGTTCTATCGCTGCAACTCATCTGTCGAGAACTGATGATCGCATTACGCTAAACGCCAGATGATCTCAACGTCTTCTAACCTCAAGCCTGGTTATCAAATCGTCGGAGCTGGACGAATCCCACGAGATATATAAGCCAAACAACACTTAGACAAAGAACTCATTTATCATCCTCATGGATGGCTTCTTGGCAAACACGATTTCAATCGTTGGCAAGATAAAGTTCTCTCAAGCTTTAAATCCTTCGTGAGCGTGATCAATCGCTGTCTTGATGGAAGAATATCCAGCAGAACTTGCCATGGAGATAAACCGCCAGAGGTCGTGGGGTGAATTCTGGCACTAAGTAATCCATGGAACTCGTGAACAACGAACTTGTGAAGGATGCACCGACGGGACGCCAACAACTTGTTTCAAGTTATCAAAACTATCCAGGGAGTCTCCTCAGCAACCATCGAAAGACAAACATTTGTCGTTCCCACATCGAATCAGACTGCGGCCGAACCTGGTCATGACCTCCGACATTCTCCGCTACTCAACTGGACCGACGACTCCTGATGATGTGCCCGGTCTCAAATGAGCCATATCGCCTTTGTCCGAGGGAAGTACCGAGTTTAAGAATACTCCAATCACAGCTGCGATGATAAAGGGTGTCTTGACGATCAGGTTGATTCCCTGCTCGAATCCTGCAAGCTGAAGATTGTTCCCACTGTAGTCCAATACCTGATCAAACCATGTAGGAGCAACGATATCGATGAAGCCGATGCCCAAAGAGCAGGTGAGGATGAATCGGTTTCGGCGAGTAAATTCGACCAAACTCAACACTCTCAGACCAGCTACGACGATTGTGCTGTAGAGGAAGCATTGCATGCCTCCTAAGACCGAAGGAGGCATTGCACTAAACACACCTCCGAATTTGCCGAAGATGCCCATGAGAACCAAGAATCCTGAGGCACACCAGCCCGCTCTTCTGCTCTGTAAAACAAAAAAAGGTCAGTAAGACAATTTATGATGGATTTGGAGAAACTTACTGCACATCCGGTGAGAACGATGACACCGTTGTTTCCTGCTTGTGAGACCATTGGCAGTCCAGTGCCTAGGGTACTAATCAAACTACCGACTCCATCGCAGAGTATACCTCCCTGAATCCTGCTGTTGAATTGAGTACCATCAACCGCAACGCCTGATATCTCTGCAGTGGCGAGGATATCTGGCATACAGCTGACTCCTTCGCAAACGAACATGATCAGTAAAGGTAGGACCAGCGTGCCATCCACGGACAGCTTGAACGTATGAGCCCAAAGGAATGTCACAGCAGGAGCTGAGTCAATGTTCGAGGATGACCAGTATCCGGTGGCTCCTGAAATTGCACAACCTACGCCGAGCCCGATCAATACTGCTGCAGACTTCATCATGGGCGAGCCGAACTGTTCGACCATAATTACACTGGCAAAGACGCTGAAGCCAAGGCCAATCAATTTCGGATCTCCCCATGCAAGAGGTCGTGGTGCGGCGGTATCTGGACAGAGGGCGTAGAAGCCTTTTCCTCCATTGCAATTCGATGATCCTCCCCAGTTCTGCATTCCGTTCGAGACCAGATACACCCCTACAAGGAGAAGCAAAGAACCAGTGACAATCTTCGGAAAGGCGCGATTGAGCAGGCGAGGTGGGACTAGAGACATCAAGATCTGGACCCAGACCGTGCAAAGCATGGTACCAAGTACAGCGCCCCACGCTTCGGGACATGGTAGTTGTGTCCCATCTGCAGCAGTCGGGCACGATCCGTTCTTGTAGCGATTCTCGCTGTATGTTATAGCGATAGCGATGATATCGAAGGTTGGTCCCACGACTGAAAGAAGACCGGTGCCTATGTAGAATGGGGTGCCCTTGATGTGAAATCGTGTAACTTGAATCGCTGTTGCAACACCAGTCGTGATGAACGCGGCCGAAACCATGTATGATGTTTCTGCGGATGAGAGGTAGAATGCGCCTCCTGCCAGTGCAAGGGGTGGCGACACGATTGACCCGATCATAGTGAGTGCGTGCTGAAAGCCCAGGATCAGTGTAAGAAGGATGGGCACCCTGTCATTGAGACCATAGAACGGAGTTGCATAGTTCTTATACTTTCTGTTAAAAGGTGGAAGGTTGGGGGTGATCAGGTAGAGGTAGTCGTAGTCCCCGAGCCATCCTTCTTTACTGAAGACATAGTTTGCAAGTTGTTGGCATCTTTGTTTGAAGTTGGTTTGTGTGCGATAGTCTGTAACAGAGCCTTGCGAAGTTTCTGTCACCTCTCCTTGTGTCGCAGACTGATCATGCCCCTTTTCAAAAACGACGGTAGATGTTGTTATATCCATTGCGTGGTGCAGTGATGACTGAGGAGAGATGAGAGATTTAATGTCCCGGATCCATCTATTATGAATATCCTAAAGACAACTTGTAGCCCTTCGGAGTTGTGTATCTAGGTGATGTACGATTCGATAACGGACGATGTACGATTGTCGCTATCGATCTTGGGGGCGTGCGAGATAAAGCGGGGCTGCCGTACAACAAATCTTGTCACCGTGGATGTCCTCGGTCATGTCCGGTCATTGAGACTTTCGACAAACATTACTTATGACAGATAACAGTCTGGCCTTTTCTCCGTAACTGGCCACGAGAAAGTAACCTATGATCAGACTGCGCGACATTCGGGAATCATCCAGTTGCCTTCTTCTTCCTGATCTGAGATCGACATGGCCTCAAACTCCAGTCTTTACATCCATGCTACCATCATTACGGTCGACAAAGAAAGGCGCATTATCCTGGATGGCGCTATGCTGATCAGACGCAACCAGATTGTGGCAATCGGCAAAACAGTTAACCTATTGAACGACTCTCTCGTCTCGTCAGACACAGAACAGATTGATTGTTCTGGTCGGATAATCCTACCTGGACTGATCAATACGCATGCGCACCTCGCACAATCCCTTCTGCGTGGTCTTGCAGAAGACCTCCCCTTGCATTCCTGGCTATGTGATTCAATTTGGCCTCTTGAAGCGAGTTTCGGTCCGAGAGATGGTTACATAGGAGCAAGATTGACCATTGCTGAGATGTTGAAAAGCGGAACCACGTGTTTTCTGGAAGCCATGTTGACTCATCGGTCTGGTTTCGAGAATGTGGCGACCGCTGTAAATGAAATGGGCATACGAGCTTGTCTTGTGAGTTGATTCCCCTGAGAGTCGACACAAATTGCTAACTGCTCGCAGGGAAAACTGGTGAAGGTTGAGGAGACCAACAAGGCAACTGGTATGATTGACCCAAGAGATCGAGATATCTCAAGCATGTCTATTGCTTCCGCCCTGGAAGCGCACAATGTTCACCACGGCTCATGCGATGGCCGATTGCATGTGTGGATGGCAGCAGGAACGCCTAGAGGTTCGCCGGCTGCTTTGCACAAAGCTATCGGAGATGCCTGCGAGAACTACGGTCTAGGTCTTACCATGCATTGTGCTGAAGCCCCAAAAGACCTTGATATCTTCCATGACTGCTATAACTCGAGTCCTGCAGAGTTCTGCAAGGTCAACAATCTGATCAGGAACGGTGGAAGAACAGTCTTGGCGCACATGGTCAATCTCGATCTTGCGAAGGATCTGCATTTGCTGAGTGAATGTGGCGCTACTGTCGCGCACAATCCCGCGAGTAACTGCAAGCTTGCCTCAGGTATCGCACCTATCCCGGAACTTATGGATGGAAGCGTCAATGTGGCCTTGGGGACCGACGGCGCTCCTTGTAACAACACCTACGACATGTTCCAGGAGATGCGACTGGCAGGACTGATCCAAAAAGGAGTCAGGAGAGATGCTGCTGTCATGAGTGCCGACACAATCTTGGAGATGGCGACAATCAATGGTGCCAGAGCTCTGGGTTTGGAAGACAAGATTGGTAGCTTGGAGGTTGGGAAACTTGCTGATTTCGTGGTACTGCGGGTTGGGGGTCTGCATTGTGCTCCTTTCGATCAAGAACAGTTACTTCATGGTAGTGTTGATCCAGTCACTACTGTGGTGTATTCATGCACTGGTTCAGATATCGAGAGGGTTGTTGTCGATGGCCAAGTTCTTGTTCAAGGGCAAAGACTTCTCTGCGCTGATGAAGACGAGATACTGGCACAAGTACGTCAAGCAGTGAGAAGTATTCGTGACTCTGCTGGCGTTGTGTCGAGGCAGGCCAAGAATTATGTCTGATATTATGTGGAAGCTTTGTGATATCCTGACTTGACCTATGGCTTTGCTATTCGTGGTGTCTATAGGAAATTTCATCGTGTCGAGATGTAAATCAAAGTAGATTCTTTTCCCTCATTCCACCCCCAGTGACCAAGACTTTTGGCCATGTTGATGACATCTTACTACGCAGCACGGAGGCATAATCTGGGTCCCGAGTGGCCAAAAGACTTGGCTCACATGAGTGCCGACGTTGCCACGGACGCGACTCGATCGGAAGCATCCTATCGGTGCCATCGTACAACACTCTGGATGCCCAAAGAAAGAACCACATGCACCGAATGCTCTATTCGCAGGCAGAGATGTGATCGCGAAACACCATGTGGCCGATGTGTCAAGCGAGGTGTAGCTGACCGTTGTACCCGAATATGGTCTAGCAGAGAGGAGGCCAGATCACACCGTGTCTCGCTGGGTCGACAAGTGCGACAGGACACATCAACTGAAATTGACAGCCCGAATCCAGGCCAGATGGAAATGGCCAGTGGAAACTCAGCGTTGTCCACATTCGAACATGCGAGCTTACCAACGGATTCAACTAGGCGTAGTGCGAGCATTCCTCCTGACGAGGCGACATCCGACTATGGCGCAGCGCCCGTCTCGACTCACCTGGATGGGCACAACAGCGGAGATAATGACGCTCTGGAGTCAAATGAACTGATCTTGCAAAGTCCGTCTATCACTACTAGCCAGTGCCTATTGATCGACGGTCTCGTTCCGTCACAATCTCCGCTCCCCCCTGGTTTTCCGGATCTTCGCGCAACCTCGCTAGCTTTACTGGAATTGCATCTACCGAGTGTCTCTCAGATATGGTCTCTTGTTGATTACCATGAGAAGTTCTTGCTGTGGTATCATGGCTGCTATCATGGTCCAACTTTCCGACATGAGCTAGAAGAGAGTCTCGAGAATCATGACGACTCACTTCCATTGGCTGTGCTTGACCTTCAATGGGTTGCCTTGCTTTTCTCCATCATGGCCGGCAGTATGGCATGTGCAAATCGGAATTTGACCAACTCATGGAGATTTAAAGAGGATGAGGTTTCGAGGTTGTCGAAACAATGGTATAAAGCCACTTCAACTTGCCTCGATCTGGCTGAGTATACCTACAACCATCATATCCATGCAGTACATGCTATCACTACCTTAACCATGTCGGCTCATACTTTAGGTTTCTCTGAGGACATTCTGGTCATGCTAGGATCTGCTTTGCGAATCGCACAAAGTTTGGGCCTGAACAGACTCGAATTGATCAAGAGGCTGGAGAATATAGCAGAAAATTCTCCTCAATTGCAGCGTGTACAGGTCCTTGAGCGAGAAATCGGTCGACGACTATGGTCACAGTTGTGTGTACAGGACTGGTTTTCGCTACCCTTCACTGGATGTCAGACTATCTGCCTGTCAGATTTCACTGCCATAAAACCCTCAAATAGGAATCACATCACGATGGAACCACTACCAGAGGCTACTCCCACGTACATCAGCTACGGGAACTACGTCAACGATATTGCAAGGCTGGTTGCAGAACACCACGCTTCCAAAGCTCAAAGCAGTACAGCATTTCTCATGTACGAGAAAGTCCTTCAATATGACGCAAAGATGAGGAACCTGGCACGAAACGAGATGCCTGCTTATTTCAACGTTACTACACCGATTGAAGAGTCATGGGCTTGTTTCATTCCATGGGCAAGGAGAAGTCTGACAATCTGTTTCGCACACAAAATTATCATGATCCATCGGGACTTCATCCGGAGAAGTTTCATCAATCCTGCCTTTCAGATGACTCGAAACACATGCATTGCAGCTTCGAAAACTATACTCCGAGAGGCGAAACAAGAGCAGCAAGAGGATGGACCAGTGATATGGATCGATCAGGTATGGATCGGAATCGAGCTCTAATTCTCGCAGTTGACTGTTTCTCAGGCCTTCTGTATAGTCGCAGGAATAATACTATGCCTTGACATCATCCATCAGCATACCGATCATCCTGAGTATGCAACTCACACCAATATGGTCAACGAGTGTATTGCAATGCTTCAAAAGTACGAAACAAGTTTGATCGCTCGTCGTGGCGTATGCATATTATCTACGCTGCTGTCAGAAAGGAAGAAGCTTGTCCAACCTTGGTCTGCAAGTCGCAAAAGAGCGGCTCCTCGAGGTGATACCGATGCTCAGACTTCTAAGCGTAATAAGATAGATCTTACTTCGGTACGCAATGCACTTGCTTTCCAGGTAGATCGAGACCACGAGATTGGGCATTGTGTTGGAAAGGGCGCAGCAACTTTCGTTCGCAAGCAGATTGCGGAGCTTCTTCCTCCACAAGCGGGCTTTTCGAATAGCTTCCTGTTCGGTGAGCTTCTGGATTTTACAGAATGATACCAAACCTAGAATATCTCTGGACGGCATTTGCATTGTAGAATTGACATTGTCCCAACCTTGTTCCACGCTTCGTTCGTTGGGACACGACCGCTCTTGACGTTTCCGCCAGCGATCGTTGTACGACATCTTGGACGCGACGCGCTTTTGTCGGATAAACACGCTGACAGACCACGAAAATCTTCAAGTACTGCACGCTGGATCACAAAGCCCTACAACTTGGCGGAGAAAAGATGCTGAGAGCCCTGCTGCATTTGAAAATGCCTATCTGCCACCTGAACTTCATCCATCATACGATGCATATGGTCCTATCCAACCCCGCACTTCGTCCAACACACCCTTATCAGCCGATATCGCACAACGATAGAGCGACACAATCGCCTTCTGTCGATTCGTGTTAGCCTGCTTATCATACGTGGAGGCCTATCACTGGTTGTGCGACACACAAGTGCCTCGAGTGTGATCCTTGAGAGAGCATATAAGTACATCCGCTGTAGCTCAGCTTCTCCATCAATAGTATCTCCACAACCTATCAATCCTGCATCCCTACAACCATCGAACAATATGGGCACGACAGAATACCTAGCAAGATCCATTCCAACCATTTCTCTGGCCGATTTTGACTCTCGTATTGATGCCATCACTTCTGATCTAGTCTCGGCAGCCGAGAAGGATGGCTTCTTTTGCATCGTCGATCATGGGATCTCCCGCGAACAGGTCAACCAGATGTTTGACAACTCTGCTGCATTCTTCAATTTGGACGACAGTGAAAAAGCTACTGTACCGTTCTCAGCCGTACACAATGCCGGCTGGGAGAAGAACGCTCAAATACGGCCCAGTACTGGTGCAGTGGACCGGAAGGAGTCATATCAGATGCAATTCAGCGAGAACATGGAAGGTCGATGGATTGACGAAGATGTGCTTCCGGGCTTCAAGAAAAACAGCCTCGCATTCATGCACAGCGTTCAAGCCGTCTCCGAGAAGCTCATGGTCTGTTTTGCCAGAGGACTAGGCTTCGAGAACGACTTCTTCGTCAAGTGCCACGACGTCTCAAAAAGCGATTCCCAGACTGTCGCTAGACTTCTTCACTACTTCCCGACGCCCGAGAACACCAATGGAGAAGTCTATCATCGCGCTGGAGCTCATACCGACTGGGACTTCCTGACCTTGCTTTTCCAGAAAGCCGGTCAATCAGGACTTGAGATTTGTCCCGGCCGTGAAGTGTCAACCAGTTTCGGTTATGGAGATACATGGACCAAGGTTGATCCCGATACTGAGTCAAATGCCATCATCTGCAACATCGGAGACTTGCTCATGTCATGGTCTGACGATCGATTTAAGAGCACCTTCCACAGAGTCAAAGCTCCTTCTGAGCCTGGAGACTACTATGGGGAGAGATATAGTATTGCGTTCTTCAACCAGCCACGGAAGAGTGCAGAGATTCAAGGACCGAAGAAGAAGTATGCCATGGTTACTGGAGGAGAATTTACCAGAAATGCAATGCAAAGGAACTTCAAGGCTTTGCTGGAGAAGACAGAGTCCAACTCCAAGTCTGGAGCAAACGCCTCTTTTGTTTCTGTCAAGGAAGTGTCGGTTACGGCTTGATCAACCATGTTACTTCTCTGTCTTGGACGTTCTTTTTAGTCACCAGCCTGTCATGAACTTCGAAAAAGCACTTACACGTCATCTTCCCTCTATCATCGATCAACGTGATCCTTCTAGAGCTACCTTCGTGCAGATCCATCTTGGACTGCATGGTATTCACCTCTCAATGCGGCACAAGAGGAAAGTATAGCGAGCAAGAGAGTTCCCATAGCATATTCGATAAAGCATACATTTCCTACTTTTCCCAGGAACGCATCGCTGGAGATCCAAAACGCACCATCTGTCTACATCATTTGTTCATCTTAGTACACCGTTGACTGCGTCGTGCCAGTCTCGATGTTGGGCCCGTTGATAAATCCACTTATCTTTTAACAGACCCAGAATTGTCTGCACATGACCATGCCGATGTGCCGCCGTCTGAGTTGTAACTGTCGATAATAGAAACAACAGAGCCATAGGTGCCGGCAACCATAAGGAACATGCCTGAGACGATGACAAAGATGCACCAAGCCACCATCAAAGTCCACTTGCGTGTACGTTCACCATGCCAATTATCATATAGCCACATGCAACCATACGGCTGGAAGGAGAGCAGAGTGCCGAGGAGTGCGCCGATGAGAGACACGAGGCCGCCAAAGACAGGAATGGCACTTGCGATGATATAAGAGATGATGATAGTGCCGGCAGTACAGCCAAACCAAGTCACCCAGTGAATCGCAGTGTTCTGAGTGACGTGCTTCGTGCCACGCAGTAGGCGAAGGAACACATATTTTGCTGGTAACTGGCGACGAATTAGTAGGCTGTTTCCACGTTTTTTGATTTCTAACCTACGTGTGAAAGCAGGATGGTGCTGACGCAAAGTCCCGGTAGAGCCAAACCGTAGCAGACCTTCTTCATGGTCGCTCCGGCAGATCCCAGTGCAGGGGAGGCAACATATGAGCCACAGAAGTAATAGACCACAACCCCGATAGCAACGTATATAGCTGTGACGATTGACTGACAGATGATGAGCGAGCGGGTAAATAGGCGAGGGTCGCGCATCTCAGAAGCAATCGGGAAGAAGCCAGGCGTGCCAGCGTAGGCAAATACCAAGGACGATATCGCTGATATAGCATCTTCGAATGTGGGGCTGCCGACAATTTTGTAGTCCGACTTCCAGGGGCCAGTCTGAGGTGCTGCAGCCGGACGGCCTCCCACCCCGACAGCGACTGTCAGAGTCAAGACTTCAATGCGTTAGTCACAACTTCCGAACATTGGTCTAATCGACTTACTGGCTGAGATAATTGCGATAACTCCCGCCCATGCGAGCCATGTGATACGGCCCAGCGTCTGAATACTGCAGAAGATGAAGCCAATGATAGCGGCAACGACCACGAAGACAGCAGTGCAGGCGCCATGAGTCGAGAGTGCATTGAATGCAATCGAGATGCTGAGCATTCCGGAACCAGCAACAAAGATCCAATCTGCATGATTAGCATCAATCCCTCGTATCGGATCAGTCGAACCTCTTTTCTACTCACAAAGAACGTAGGCGACGCCCATCACCTCCCGGCCAATGTTACCAAACAGCAATCGACCCACATCATCGATTCCATAGACTTCAGGGTGTCTCAGCTTGAATGCACCCACCATGTAGTCTGACCAGGTGGTGATGATAGCGATGACAAGAAGACAGATGATACCAGGAATCATGCCGAGGACGTCGAAGACTGCTGGGATTGAAAGAACACCCAACCCGATCTGGGTTTTCATCATAAGAGCGACAGTCCCAAGCCATCCCACCTGTGATCGGTCAGTACGTGAAGAGAAAGCAGTAAATCATGTCCATACGTCGCGATAGTTAGGGCCACCCTCTCCAATATCTCCGAAGACTGCATCATGGTGCGGATCGAGAATCACGACTTGCCCAACATTGTGAGAGTACGTCAAGCTGAGTTTGTTCTCAGACTTCTCTTCAACCTTTGGCATATTTGGTTTCGTGGTGTCAGACATGATGGTTATGATCGTTGATTGATCGTGAATGGAGGAGTGGTATGGCATGTGGAAGTAGGGAATGAGGTCGGCAATATATCCGACCCAGACCATGTACACATGTATCTTATCATGCCAAGTCGAACGCCTCATGATCACGCGCAGAAGGTGGTCTAGCACTTCGCGAAGCTATCCGAGCGCTATCTTCCTTCATCCAGAAGATACGGATGTTATCACCACTTCTTGGACTGCTGCACATACTTGAGAAACTCAGATAAAGGAACATCCGAAGTAGCTTGTAGACAATATGACTCTCTACCAACCAATGGTGTAAGAGCACTTGTATGTCATGCCCCTTATCTCAGCACGTTTGCGAGAGGCTGCTCCGCATGCAACGTACAGCCCTACCTGCTCCATATCCAACTGATATGGACGTATCGGTAGACTTGTCCAGACCTTGATGTCATATCTCTCACCTCAATTCATTGTCAACGGCGGGACAATCGTCCGAGGAGGGCAGGGCAGAAATTCGGCAGCAAAACCGAAGTGACAGCGTACGGAGCAGACCACAATGTTTAGATGTCCGATGCAGTTGCCCTACCGTAACTAATTCCTATGCCAAATTTCCTTTCCAAAATGCTTCTGTCCCTTTCTCTTCGTTCAAACTCCTGGATTTATCCTGGAGCTGAGTTTGGTTTAGAGAGCAATACCGGGCTTGTCGTATGTCTGACTATGGCAAAGCAAAGAAGAAAAGCATATACTTCTGCTGCAGGTGAGTTACCAGAAAAGCAATATTGAGCTGGTACTTCGGAATCATACACATTGTCAAGGACAAGTCACGAAGTCTGCCGACGCTGGATCACAGAGACCCAAGTCACAGGCTTAGAATTTCATGGATCTCGGCTATCTAACTCGATCTGATTGAGGATTTTGTGTTGTACACTACATATCAAGTACTTAGTAGTTGCTAGGATACAAAACATCGTGCAGCTTGTGATACTCTTCTTTCAGAGTACGAGGAGCGGTGAAACGGACAAGCATGCCAGAGCTTCCTGCTTTGTCATTGGTCCCACTACCACGCGCGCCACCGAAAGATTGCTGTCCAATGACTGCACCGGTAGTCTTACAGTTGGTATAGAAATTTCCTGCGGCGTAGCGAAGGCGATCCTCGGTCTTGCGGATGACCTCTTGGTCAGTAGCGAAGATTGCGCCAGTCAAGGCAAAGCCACCACCCTGCTTGTCGATGGCTGTGAGCAAAGAGTCATATTCGGCGTCCGGATAGACGTGAGCGACCAAGACAGGACCGAACAGCTCCCTATTGAATAACTCATGGTCGAGCGTCTTGGCAGCGTAGATGGTAGGGTCGATATACAAGCCTTTGCTGCCGTCGTATGTGCCACCAACAATTCGCTCGAGGCGACTATCTTTGTTTGCCTCATCGATCGCGGTAGTAATTTTTTTGAAGGCTGCTTCGTTGATGACAGGGCCAGTGAAGCTTGTGAAGTCTTCAGGCGCACCAACCTTGACATGGCTTAGTTCTTCCTTCATCTCTGACCAGAACTCAGCAGCACGGCTCTCGGGAATGTAGATACGAGAGCATGCTGAGCACTTCTGACCCGCATATTCAAATGTAGCGCGGATGGTATGCTTGACTGAGTTGGGGATATCGGCAGAGTTATGAACCAGGTGGAAGTTCTTGCCCGAAGTCTCGGCGATTATGCGAGGATAGTCGCGGTACTTCTTTGTGCGCACTCCATCAGCAGCTCTAGCATATAGCTCGCGGAACACGTCTGAAGAACCAGTAAAGTTGAGGGCAGAAAACTCGGGATGGTCGTAGACAACGTCGGTAACAAGTTCGGCGTCGCCATTAACAAGTTGAATCACATTTGGCGGAAGGCCAGCCTCAAGCAGAATCTTGTGAACAAGATAACTAGCGTAGACGTTACCAGCAGAGGGTTTCCACAGAACGACATTGCCCATTAAGGCAGGACCGGAGATTAGGTTGCCACCAATGGCTGTAAAGTTGAACGGAGAGACAGCATAAACGAATCCTTCTAGCGGGCGCCAGTCGGTGTGGCCAGCCTGGCCAGATGCGTTCAGTGTTGGTTGTCTTGAGTAGATTTCCTCGGCAAAGCCAACGTTGAATCTGTAAAAGTCGGCCAGCTCAGCTGCGGCATCGATTTCGGCCTGCCAGGCATTTTTGCCTTGACCTAGCATAGTTGCGGCCATCAGTTCAAACCGATACTTAGTCGAGACCAGCTCGGCTGCGCGCAAGAAGATAGCGGCTCGATCATGGAATGAGGTCTCCTGCCAGGTCTTCTTCGCCTCGAGTGCTGCTGCGATGGCTGCGGCCACATCTTCTTTGGTCGCTGGCGAATAGCGGGCGAACACGGAAGCCGTCTCTGATGGCATGACCGTCTCCAGTTCCCCTTTGCTCGCGGACTCAACGCCATTCTTGACTGTAGGCACTGACACGGGCAATTCCTTTCTCAACTTTGCCAAAGCTGCCAATAACTTCTCTCTCTCGGGAGAGGATTGCTCATAGTGAAGCTAAACAAGCGTTAACATCGAGACCATATCTTCGTCCTAAACGACTTCTTACATTGGGTTCATTATAAGGTTTTGGGATCTTGAATGCTGTAGAAACTGATCGTGCAGGGTATACCCTGGCACCACCGGTTCGCACCAAGTTACGCCTGAATGTTGTTCGGGAGAGCACGGATTGCATGTTGGAGAATGGATGAATGAGTGAGACAGTCCCGCTGCCACAGGAATATATGCTGTCTGCACCGGCCGCAGGACGATTCGGTTTCTCGACCGTGGACAAAAAAACATCCGCTTTCGTATGACCACACTACGTGTTGGATAAGAGCTGGCCGAAGGTGCGGGGCAGCACGTCGGGATCGCATCCGTAGCGTCCGTCGATCGATGTCACGAAGTAAATCTAGCAGCGAGCAATTGTATCAACAGGCATAGACAAAGAAGTTCTAATTCGGCAAAAGAATCCAGATGACGCTTTGGTTTGTGCGGCTACTACTCAACGTGTGATAGTTGACATGGCAAATTGTGCCCAGAAAACACCACATACCCGACACCTTGACAACACTCGGAAGAGACACTTGAGGCTTTATGTCAGACCCAAAGGAATGGATACAAGCATAATGAGCAGGGTGTGTATCGGTAACAGTGGCAGTATGAATACAGTGCCAACACACATACCAAGAAGCAGGGTGTTGAATAAACAGGGTCACTGTGTCAACATGTTGCGACAGGCTTTACCGTGTCATCGTGCTCATTGACATATGGCAGCCTGCTTGACTTGCAGAGCCATTTGGGAGAGTTGCAACAAGTACAACCAAAGTTCTCTGCACTTGACAGACTCTTGTCATTGATTCTATTGCCACAAACACCACTGTTGTTACAAAAGACTCGAACAAACACCCAGGCGGAACCGAAGAGAGACAGGGTAGATCTCAACCTTTCACTCGAGCAACATGCCCAAGAGCAACAGAGTCAGTCCCGATGTCCAATCCGCAAAAAGGTAGAATACCAATACGTCTGAACAGACCGCAGAAGTACTGACGGAGGAGTTAGCCACTTGGCAATTCCATATCGATACCATCACTCTTGCACGCAATTCAACGCAGTTAGTGCATGAGATCAATTCTTGATTCTGAATTCGTATAAGCCTACAGAGATTCCTCAATTTCTGCCACCTTATCCATAGCAGCCTTTACACCCTGTTTGATCTCCTCATTGACCGAAGCATAAGGATGGCGTGGAGCCAACTTCGCTTCTGCATCCTCGATACCTGCGGCAGTGGCAGAATAGCAAGCGACTGCATACTTGGTGGAGGCGATACCGCTCTTGCATGGGCTCTCCGCCAACGCTGCTTTCTGCTGGAGACTCATAGCCTCATCGAACTGTCCGGTCTTATAGAGGTGGTAAATCTTCGAAGTGAGTTTGGGGAACACATTTGCAAAGGCAGCAATGCAACCAGCGGATCCCGCAGCCAGGCCTCCAATAAGGAAGTCTGACTGACCACCGAATATGGCGAACTCCGAAGGATTGAAGGTCGCGGCCAGCCGAGTGATCTTGCCCACCGACGCGCACGTCAACTTCACGCCTACGACGTTAGATGTGCCGCTGGTTGCTTTCGACTCTTGAACAATAGCTGTCATAGCTTCCGAGTCGATGTCCACGCCATTGGTCACACCTGGAAAGTTGTAGATGACAACTGGGAGAGGCGATTGTGCAGCGAAGGTGGCAAAGAAACGCTTCACGACAGCCATAGTGGTCGCTTTGCCAAAGTATGCAGGAGGAAGCACGAGAACGTAGTCAGCTCCAGCCGCAGCAGCATCTTGCGCCAGTTCCAGGGATTGTTTAGTCGAATGAGCTCCCACGCCTACCATCAGAGGGTAGTTAGGACCGACGGCTGCGCGAGCGGTGGAGACCAGTTGCTTACGCTCCTCGCGAGTGAGCAAGAAGGCTTCGGAATTGGTTCCTAGGATGACCAGACCAGCGAGTCCAGTGGTCGAGAGGTAGGCAAAATAACGAAACTGTGCATCGAGGTCGAGGGAGTCATGTTCATGATTGAAGAATGTGATTGCAGGGCACCAAACACCAGAAGCAGGGATGCGGGTCTTGGAGCTGGTATGAGATGGCATCTCGTATTTTGAACAAGGACGATTAAATCAGTACTGGAGTGAGATGTCTGGACGGAAAACAGGAGGTCAAGTTATCATCAAATATCTGATGCTCAGACAAGTCGACATCTGAGATATCATGCGTAAGAAACTGCAGGCTCGAGCAGTATTGCCGATACGGGTCACCCTCCGCTTGTCGGGGCATAGTAATGAGCTCTAGTTCACAGTCGGAAGCTGACCCGATAGCAGATAAATGATTCATCTGCAAGAATATGGGCTCAGAAGGTTCCTCCGAAATCTTGCAGGATGTACTTTCCTCATCTGGCTAATGCTATGTAGTTTGCCGTGAAAGATTGGGGCAGCAACTTTGACCAAAGGCTTACAATCCATGGAGAGCAGGTTCCTTGCAACATCAGTTACAACAAGGTAGAAGACGACGCGAAATGCGTTATCAATCATCATCCAGCGAAGTATTTCTCGGCAACGATTCCGGGTGGGCGTATCGATCGCCGCCTGCACCACCAATATCGAGCACGTGCAAGACCTGCCGAGTGGCAATGTATAAGATGTGTAAAATGATATGATAGTTTCGATCACGAGCCGCTGGTACATCCTGCTGCGGACCATTATGGCTGTTACCTCGAATGCAACCATGAGCAATGTCGCAATAACAAAGGCGGAGTCTTGGTTTGCCGCCGCCGAGTATGTTCCACCCGACCCGATCTTTGCATTGACAGCACAATATCTCCGAGATTCTTTCCCTCTGAAAGTGAACCTTGGTCAAGGGACCTATCGTGATCATGATGGCAAGCCCTGGGTTCTTCCTTCGGTTCGGCAAGCACGAGAACAACTCCTTGCAGAGGGCTTGAATCATGAGTATTTGCCCATACTCGGCTTACATGATTTTCGCGAGAGAGCTGCTGAGACTGCTCTTGGATCAACTATATATGCTGAGAGAGAGAAGGTAAGCTTCGACCGACCTCGACAAGTTGTAATTCTCAAGTACTGATGTCTGACGCTGTTACTCTAGCTTGCAATCTGTCAAAGTCTTTCTGGTACAGGTGCCTTGCATCTGGTAGGGTTGCTCCTCAAGTCATGTAGAAGACCTCTGCCAAAAGTGTACATCCCAGAGCCTACATGGTCCAACCATCACCAGGTGTTCAAATCCTTGGGCTTCGAATGCGAGTCAATTCCATACTACGATTACGAACACAAAACAATAGATTTGGGCTCCTACTTGTCAGTTTTGAATAGTGCTGAAGAAGGGTCTATCTTCATCGTCCATGCTTGTGCTCACAACCCCACGGGCTGCGACCCTAGCAAAGCACAGTGGGATGAACTCGGTCAGGTCATGAAGCGCAGGAATCTGTTTCCACTATTCGACGCAGCGTACCTTGGTTTCAATTCTGGCGACCTAGATGAAGATGCATTCGCAGTTCGTCATTTCATCGATAAACTCAAGTTGGAAGCAGCAGTCTGTGTGTCTTTTGCAAAGAACATGGGCTTGTATGGTGAGTTTGACGGCACATTGGAGTCACAAGCATAAGTTGACAATGGCATCTAGGAGAGCGGGTCGGCTGCGTTGTTATAGCTCTGAACAGCCAGGCAGTAGCCAGGAATACCCAATCCACACTGGAGATGCTACAGAGATCAGAGGTACGAGGAAATCCATGTCTGGACGCGCGGCGATGAGCTGCAGTCACTCAGTTGATCAAAAGCAACCAATAGACGCTGCAAAGGCTTTATATCTGAACGCGTGCTGATTAGTCCTCCGCATACAGGTCTCTAATCCGCCTGCATTTGGCGCCAAGATTGCAAGCGTGGTGCTAGGATCAGAGAAACAGAGAAATGCATGGTTCGAGGACTTGAAGACTATGAGCAGCCGGATCAGGGTCATGCGCGAAAGTCTCCATGATGCATTGATAGCTTGTGGTCAGTCAATCGCCCATATCTACCCTGACGTACTTCTAACAGAATCCAGAGGCTCCAGGTTCTTGGGACCACTTGAAACAGCAGACTGGTATGTTTGGATTTTTGGGTCTGTGCCCGGAGGTTGTCACAAAGCTCAGAGGTAAGCTTTTCGTGGACGTACACATTGGCAAAGCGATACTGAAACACTGTCCCAGAACAACATCACATCTACATGGCGAGCAATTCTCGGATTTCGATTGCAGGGCTAACTTCGAGCAACGTGCGATATGTTGCCTCTTGCATTAAGGAGTGTTTGGAAGAGGTCACACAATAATTGTGTTATCATAAGTGACTCCCATATGTGCTCGAGATAGGCGAGGTGATAAGATCAACTCGAGTGAGCCAAGGTGCTGGAGATCGGATCCGTAGCCGTAGCCAAAGCTTGTATGATTGTGTATTTACGGACAAGACGCGGGTAGATAGTAGAAACAAGGTCTCGACATTTCTCTCTACATGAAGACAAGAAGAGCCCTGATGTTTTCTTGAGCATTGGATATCGTTACTGCACTTGAACCTCGACCATGGAGCAAAGACAGCCGGTCTTGTATGAGCAAAAGACGACCAGTCGTCGGCATTGGAGAAACCTGGCCGGCGATATCGTCGCTGCCACAGCCTCTGCTGTTCTAATAACGCCCATAGTGGCTATCATCGACAGGTCGGTTCATAATACGTATTGGAAAGTAACCTATACTTACTCAATGGCGCAGAGCGATCGTGGAGCAGTCATCTACGAGACGCCCAATTCTACAGTGCCTTCGGCTAAACCTATCCAACGCCATCAGAACGCCTCGCCGCTTTGTCTTCTCTCGGCCGTTCGGCATTGTGTGGACACTGTACGCAGCAACATATGCAGTTGCCAACACGGTCGACACTCTCGCAACCTCGAGCGGGAGTGGACACGTCAGTAGCATCGTGCTTGCATCAACGTGTTTGATCAATATCCCACTCGGGGTCTGGAAGGATCTCAGATTCGCCCAGCTTTTTGGCATCGGGAAGGTTTCCGTAGCAGTCGGTGCTGCTTCCGCAGCAGCGGCAGCACATATCTCTCAACCAAGGCGACTGCCGATATCGGCCACAATGGTCTTCCTCGCTCGGGACACGCTCACATTGTTTGGTTCGTTCACGTTGGCTCCGTGGCTAGCTGCGTCTTTGCCACATGACTTGACTGCTAATGTCCAGGCCCAAACCATCTTCACGCAATTGTCTGTGCCAGCTCTGACGCAAATCGGCGCAACACCGCTGCATCTTCTGGGTCTGGACCTCTGCAACACACCCTATCGCGTGCCTTGGCGGGCAAGGATGATACAGATCTCCCATTCTCTACTCTCGACGACCGCTGTACGGTGTGTCCGCATACTTCCAGCGTTCGGATTCGGATGTCTTACCAATACTGCCCTGCGAGATTGTCTGCATGACAAACGCGGAAATCCTGATGATGGCATCGACCCGAACAGAGCTGTATTATCTCAATCAACCTGATAAAGGAATTCAATGACATGATATACGTAGACTCTTCTCATGTCGAACTAATGACGCGTATCATTGACGTGTGAACTGTCATCCATATGCCGAGCAATGGTGACTGCTTCTCGAAGTGCGCGCCCAATGTGACCTCGTACCCCTGCTTCTTCCATGACCATGAGACCTCCGATCGTGCAACCTTCTGGTGAGGTTCCTTGATCCTTGAGCAGCGCGGGATGGATACCGCTTTGCAGCAATGCAGCAGTGCCCTGCATCGCTTGGAAAGTCATGATATGAGCAGTTGATCTCGGGACGCCGACTGCTACAGCAGCATCGATCAAGGCATCACAGATTACAGCGAAAAATGCTGGCGTGGACCCTCCCAATGCCGTCGTTGCGTCCATCAGCTTCGGCTCGATTTGCACGGTTTTGCCTATCTTCTGAAAAATCGACTCGGTGATTCTCATGTGTGAAGCTGGTGGCGAAGGATCCGATATCTCAATGGCAGTGAGTGATTGAGAAACTTGTGCTGCGATGTTTGGAAGGGTTCGCACGATGCAGGTGCGGCCTTCCATGTTTCCATCCGTGCATATGTCGCCATAGAGCGCAGTTTCCAACTTTTGGCGTGTCCAACCAGCTGCCACACTGATCAAAAGCTTATCTTTTAGAGCTTCTCGAAGCCCAGCCTTAGTCAAGACCCTTTGAACAGCCGACGGATCTACTGCCAGAATGACAATGTGTGACTCTGATACGGCTTTGACGTTGTCGTTTCTGCAAATAGTGACCTTGTCGTTCAAACGAGTAAACTGTTGCTCCAGGCGTCGCTGCGAACCCTCGCTTCGTGCGCAAGCTATGAAACGAGTAATTCGCATGTCATCATTTTCGACTGGCTCAGCATTAACCAAGGTACTGAGGATAGGAGTTCCAAGATTGCCTGTCAAGAATTCTCTGGTCAGCGGCGCATGACCTACAAGCGAGGGGCATTAGATACCGCAACCTAAGAAACACAGCGTGGCGTCCTTTGGCATGATGAATTTGGGAGATGTGAAAGTGGCAGATTGCAGTAAGCCTCTTGGAGACGCGTGACCAAAAGTATTCAGCGTCTTCAACAAGTCCAATGACTGAAGGCTTGATAGCGGGTGGCCTTCCGGGCTTGGGTGGGGTTGTGGCCCATATCCGGATGACGACTGATAAGGCAAGTCGGAATCCTTCCAAGCGTTCCGGTACCATCAAAACGACTTACATGCAGAGAAATAAGGTTCAAAGATAAGCGGAAGGTGGACATAGTCTCATACCACTGCCTGCGTGATGACTTGGTGCCACTCTTGGCATGTCATGTGTGTCTGGAACCGTGAACAGCGCTCATTTTGGAGGAAAGTGTTTGATTGTCTGCATTCTGCTATTGACTATCAACTAGAAAATCCAGATATTTAAGATCTGGTGGCAGGAGAGATGAACAAAGCTTTGAACCGTTTCCAAAACTCGGCTCTCAAGGCCTTCAATTCATCTCCTGTCCTCGAAACTGCATCACGGTTCTCAACAGCTCTCCGAAGCAGATAAGCCAGACACTCGCTCATCGTGCCCCAAGTGGAACACTTGAAGACCTCGGGTGATGAACCCTTGTTGTCACGCAATTTCAGCAGTCCGAAACTGACCTGATCAGACATGCCCTGCAACTGGGCATACCCAACGGGAACAGTAGGCTCCGTCGCTCTCAGCCTTTTCTGGTGAAGATTGTGTGCACTGAATACGCTCTGCTTGTTGTGACTGGCTAGAAACAAATTGACCGAAGGGAATGGGCGGCTGCCTTGTGACCCAAAAGTACCCAGTTGTTGACTTAATGCGCCCTGTGCAATCGTGTCGTATGCATCATCCGTATCTTGCTTGGTATCATGGATCAGGGATCGTTCATCCGAGTTGATGTAAGCACCCCTCACAAGCTTCAGGCCAAGAGTAAAACCTTCATCCCTAGCCAGAGTCAGATGTTTCTCCAAGGTCGTCGGGGTACTCTTCAGATAAGCTTGGTATGTGTTATACACGAGAGCCCGTCCATCGCGGTTGAACTTGCGCATGAGGTCGATGGTAGCGTCCATGATTCCCCATTGGAATCGCTGAGATTCGGCGTCAACGAGGATACGAGCATTGCGATTCTTACATTCAAGAGCAATCTCGTCAAGAGCATCGAGCATCTGCTGAGGCAACGGTCTTTTTTCAGCGAACGCTTTGGTGACCTCTGGACCAGCGCCGGTCAATCTGAATCCACAAGTCAGCAATATGCCTCGGCAGAATTGGAGAGTCGACTTACTTTACTGCAAGATAATCTGTCTCACCGAGCAAGTCAATTGTATCGAGCGTGCCTTTGCGCCAGGACTCGATATCGGCATTAACTACCACTTTAGGGTCCAGAGGCAGGGAGTTTTCTATGGATTCAAGAGCCGCCTCACCAACGCTGTGTTCAGTGCAAGTGCGATGATCAAAGACCGTTTCCTTGGCGAAAGTGAGCAATACTCCCTGGAAACCTAGGTCCTTGATTTGTTGGCAAGTCTTTTTGGTCTCGCCGCGTGTTTCTCCAGCACAGAACTGGTCGTAAAAAGTCTTCTTCAAAAAGGCATGAATCAGAGGGTTCTTGTCCACGTTCAGCAGAAATCCTCGACCCGGCTTTGACAGGAATGAGAGGATTGACAAGGAAGGGATGAGTAAGTAGCGCTTGGAAGAAATCGTTGCCACAAAGAGTGATCTCAAAAGCATCCTCGTTGGCAGAGCTGATAAGTCTCCTTGTTTCGAGCTGGCAATGTGTGACGGTCCAGTGTTAGCATCGGTTTGCAATGATGACGCGAATCGACGTCCCGATAGCTTTTGCGAGACCTGGACATAAGGCCTAGCCTGAGACCATGAACGAGAGCCTCGAGTGTGGAGAGGAGGAGTTTTATGTATCAAAGATGACTGAGAAGTTCTGCTTGGGAAGGGGCCCATGATTCGAGGAAAGAGCTGGGACAACGAAGTATGCGTGGCTGGTCAGCTCGCTGTGGAAACATCGATCTCATATCCTTGACCTCGAGATATGCTGCTTGTACCCCGACCAAAAGAACGCTCATCGGATAGCAAGCCGATGCACGAGACGTAGCCTGCAGTGTGGTAGCATTACCCCCGCACGTCGATAGAAAAGCTATCTGCAGATAGTACCAATGATATGCGGATAGGCGGAGCGCAGTCGATCGCAGGTAGTAAGGATAACCTTCGGAGCTGGGGCTTGTTGGTTCCGCTGAGCGATTTGTATCCGTAGCTTCACCCGCTTGAACGTGCGCCTGGGATATTATTGCTTGAAACAGCATCAGAAGCCGGTCAAGAGGTAATCTTATAGACGTCAATTTGTGTAATAGATCGTTAAACATTGATATGATGTGGTGTCACATGACGATGCATATCACCACTTTGAGTAACGCTAGTGTCCATTCAACTTGGTGACCTCCCAGACCATGAGGAGAACATAACCATTCATTGTGCTAGCAAGTGCAATTTGGAAATCGTCTCTATTTACAGATTTGCCCAGTCAATGCCCTCAAAATCAATTGAATCTGCAACCTGGATCATCTGTTCCGTCGTCATAGTATACTGCCAATTGGCATCACTGATATCGCAATCCATGAACGGTGGAAGTATACCTCCAGAGTTCTCGTCGCTAGTCGCGTTGACACGGTTTGATATGCAGGAGTCCGTTATACTAACCTGGCGATGACCCAGGGGCGCGGCTTGACTCAGAATTGTTTCCAGTTGTTGAAGTTCTAGTCTAAGGAAGCCTGCTACTCGGTTTCCACGAGTCGCCATTTCATCCAGAATACGATATGACAACTCAGCAAGCTGAATTTCCTCGCCCAGCAGAGAGGGGTCAATTACTGCGGCCATCAAGAGAATGACCGTCGAACTGAATGCAGCGTCGAGGTCAAAAGATAGGAAGCACTCTATATGTCATCAGCTACGATCTGGGGACCGGAGATGAGAAGTCAACGTACCAAGAAGACTCTCCTCCTGCAACTGAGCCAGTATCTTCAGGTTCTGGAATGCAGACTCGATACACATTATGACTAAAGGCTTGATTCCATCAAAGCGGCGATGATTTGGTGATCTGGATTGCAGACGTGCTTCCAACAGAGTATACAGTAATGGCCGTGTGGCGAGAATGATGCATTGATGATGGAGGACGTGGAGGTAAGCAGAGAGTCTCGAGATGCCGAACTCAGAATCGTCGGGAGAGAGCTCGAAACAGCCATGCAGCTGGTCCGTAATGTGTGCGATGTCCTTGAGTGCTTCCTTGATGTGCGACACATATTGCCTGTTGAGACGTCCTTCACGGCCGTATACGTCTAAGTGCAGATATCAGCTTCAAAGATTCGAGGGGTGGATAGAGACATACTGTTTGATATCTTGGCAATTGCGCGCGACAGTTTTACTTGTATCTCGAGAGCTGTCGCCCTGTACGGCGATTCAAGGTACAAAGGCAATTCTGCACTAATGTCCTCGTCACGGATAGACGAAGGAACGCCCATGAGAGAAGACAGTTGCCTGTCCAACACGTACACTGTCCACCAAATCTTACGGCACCTTTGGACGAGTGGTTGTGGAACATGCTGACTTTCCATGTTGGTATGCATGCCATGCTCGAGGGCTATGCGAAGTGCTTGACCGATCTGGAACGTAATCAGTCACTTTACAATACAAATCCTTTGCGCATGAACTGACAAGCTGGTATGCGGGACTGCGAAAGTCTAGTGAGTGCAGGTATAATGTTGCACAGCACAGAATCTCGATTGTCTCGATAGGATGCAAGCACAAAAAGGTGACGTCTGGAAGGATTGCCATTGCCTGAACAAAAAATTCTCCTCCCGCTGGTCGTCTGCCTTTCGACGTGCGGGCCAGGAAAGCCTTCCCGAAAGCCAAGATGAGCAAATAATGAGTGTACCACAATGGCATAAGTCCAGACTTGTCCGCTGCAGGTTTGTGAAAGGTGGAAAACGAGTGCATGAAGCTCTCTTCATCGAAGAGGTGAAACATCTGACCGACATGGAACTTGGCAGCGTTGATCAGGTATATCGCATGGTCTGCCGTAGGTAAGGTCTTGACATCTAAATTCAGAGAAGATTGCCCCGTCCTGAGACCATTCCAGCCAAGGTCGTAGGCTTCAGATTGGAAAAGAAGATTTTGAGGTGATAAAGGAGATCCTAGTATCTGTTCATGAGACATTGCAAGCACCCGACGGCCGAATGACCAGTTGGAGGACGTTCCGAGATAGACTAAGAAGTTATGTCAATGACCAATCTTTGAACCAGATTTCCATCAAGGTTCACTCCCCAAGACCTACCCGGCATGCGACTGGCATGTGGCGTATAACTACATACACCCAATGCTAATGGGTTCATGAGTGCAGGCTCTGAAGATGATGAGCGTGTCTCAGAGGATACTTGAGGCTCCCTGCTGATGGCGGGTGTGACTGGTGTGACAAGCTGAACCGGCGGAACAGGTTCATCCTGGGGGTCGTCGGTAGAGCTGGTCAGGTCGATTTGTGTGTCGTTGACATTATGACTATCGGTTTGAGGACCTTGGACTTCAACTGTAGGAGAGCCAAGGTATTGTTGTTGAGTGACAGCGTCCGAATTGACTGGATGGTCTGCAGAGGCCAGAAGAAGCTCGGGCTGTCCAGATGCGTCAAAATTTCCTTCGTAAAAAGCGACCTTGGCTTCCAATTGACTAAGACGACTGTCGCCAGTTAGTGTCGAGAGCGCATATGTTTCACGACGTTTTTTCACCTCTGAGTGACCAGTATCTTGCGCAGTCTGTCATCGACAGCACAAGTCAGATTCTTCTTGGTGCATTGGTCGCAGGGAAATCCCCCTCTGCACCGAATTTTTTGCTGGCGGCATCGGTCGCATCTGTTGATTGCTTAGCCGGAATTTGGTCCAAAGTGCTTGACATACGCATTGGGTGCTCTCTTTCTTGCCGAGTTTTGGCCGCCTTGTTTTTGCATGGTTGAGAGGTGTTTGACAGCATCGGCAAGGCATCCGGCCCTTTTTGTCTCCTTGCGTGGTCAGCTTTGGCCGCGTCGGCCCCTTACCCCGCCCACGTCTGCGATAAGCCCCGCTCCACCTGCTTGGCACAAGACGACTCCCGCTTAGGTTCTTCGTTTCTGGCAAGGTTTCGGACACAGTATAGCTTCTACGACAGCATATCATGCATCGTGGCCCACCGGATACCTTTCCGGAAGGTCTAAAGGGCGCTATCTTCCTTGCCTCCACGAGACTCAACTCCTGAACAGGATAAGAGAGTGATGGTAGAACCCTCGGGTCAGACAACTATCACAAGAGCATACTCAATCATCCTCAACCATGTCAGACAAGCAAGCACCAATCTTCATCCTTGGTGGCGGCGCGTGGGGCCTCTCGACCGGGCTGCATCTGAGCCGCGCTGGTCATACAAACATCACAGTCTTCGAACGAGCAGAGACGATACCGTCACCATACTCGGCAGCTTATGATCTGAACAAGATCATACGGCCCGGGTACGAAGACTCGTTCTACACAGACTTGGCTCTTGTAAGTTGCGGCGTTTCCAGGTGCCTAATATCAAAATTCCGCTGACGAAAACGATGAAGGAAGCCATAGAAGCCTGGAAGACGCCGCTGTTTGGCCCTTACTTCCATCAGACCGGCTATATTGTTGCCACGACTGGCGCTGCTCCCCCAAAAGCCATTCATCATCTACAGGCTGCTCTTGAGACTATACAAGCGAATCCCGTGTTCAAGTATAAGATAACACCTTTGACTGGGAAGAAAGAATTCCAAGACTTCGCATGGCAGTTTTCGGGCCCGCTGAACGGCTTCCAGGGCTACTTCAACCGCCTAGCAGGTTACGCTCACTCCTCGAATGCACTTCATGGTATCTGGCTGTATCTAGCCGCCAACGGTGTAAAGTTCATCCTCGGTGATCGTGCCGGGAAGGTTCAGGAACTGCTGTATGACAGCGATTCACCTTCTGCTGATCGCCGGTGCATCGGTGTCAGGACTGCGGACGGCAGAGTTCATTATTCTAAGACTACCATCTGTGCTCTGGGTGCTCACGCTGCTTCCCTAATCCCGAGTCTGGGCCGCTTCGCGATAGCTAGGTGCTGGTCTGTCGCGCATGTACAGCTGACTGCATCCGAGGTCGATCTTCTGCGTGGTCTGCCAACAACCAACGTGCGTGATTTGGGCTTCTTCTTCGAACCGGATCCCGAGACACGCCTCTTCAAGCTTTGCCCTCTTGGTGCGGGCTATACCAACACACTAGAGTCTGGCTTGTCTATCCCACCAGCTGATCGGCTGCCACCTCCGCAGGACTTCATTCCAGCTGCTGACGAACTTAAGCTGCGTAAACTTCTACAAGAAGTGTTCCCTTGGATGGCAGACCGACCTTTCGTCGACCAGAAATTATGCTGGTTCGCGGATACGATCGATTCGGACTTTTGCATAGACTTTGTGCCAAATTCGCAGAAGTCACTTGTGGTCCTGTCAGGCGACTCCGGACATGGTTTCAAGATGATGCCAACCCTCGGCTCGTGGGTGGTGCATTTATTGGAACGCGAAGAGCAGACTGAAGCCCGTTGGCGCTGGAAGGACATCGATACCAGATCACAGGATTGGGCCGCCGCAGTGAGCTGGCGTATCGGCGAGACAAAGGAGCTCAAGGATCTGATAGCAGATAAGAAGCGACAGGAACAAGCACGATTGTAGTTCTGGTCATGAATTCAAAGCTGCCTGGTCAGGTCAAGATTCATTCGAACTAAGAGCTCATTTCTCTTTGAGATTCTGCGAATAAAAGTTAAAGACAATATCTAGATACGTCACTCTATGCGAACCAGTATGTATGCGTGTGATGCGATCAAGATCAAATTTTACAAGTTTCAACGGACTTGGTGACAAGGCCGTGCTCGTCCACTGACTCGTCCTGCTATCATAATAGATACTTGACATGTATCATCTTGTTGTCTCTGACATCAGATCTGGGTACGAGTCACTGTCCATCTGCTATGTCAGAGTACGTGAGCCACAACGGTCAAACCACATGCAATCTTCATGAACGTTTGTATCCTTCCGCCAGCACAATCACTGTGAGTTCTTTCTGGCAGCTTTGTCAGTCAACACTTGCACCCGCATCCCAGGACTTGACTTTGACGGCTCTCCAATGAAGCAGTCTCTGGAATATGCCACGTCACGTTCCCAGGTGGTGTCGAACAACTCAAATTCGAAGCGGTTCAGCAGTGCTGCCAACGCCAAGTATATTTCGCCATAGGCAAAACTCAGAAGCAAGTCAGCTTGAAAATTGTTTCTTCAGGGGATATGCTACTTACTCCATGCCGATACACATCCTGGTACCTTTCCCAAAGGGCACGAACATGCGATTCTGATAGTCAGTGGCATTGAACCATCGATCAGGTTTGAACTTGAGAGGCTCCGAATAGATATCTCCATTATGCAAGATATCAGGTTGGCTCATACTGATCGGGGTGCCAGCCGGGATGGTCCATTCATTGTAAGCGAGGTCTTTTGTCAAGATCAGAGGCAGTCTCGATGTCACTGCTGCTCGAAGACGCAGAGACTCTCGAATAGAAGCAGAAAACCACGGCAGGCTTTCAAGTATCTTGGCCTCTGGACAATCATTCGAACTTTCAGATACTCCTGCAATCTCGACTTTCACTTTTTCAAGGATGTCGGGATTGTTCAGAAGATGAAACATGGTGTGAGCGAGAAGTCTAGATCCTGTTTCACTGCCAGCAAAAAGCACCCCAAGACCTTCTTGATACATCCGCTGGAAATTTTTCTCATCCTTGACAAGCTGGCTTTGGTCGATAGCATGGAACAAAGTCTTGGGCTTGATTTTTCCTTTCTCCTCAGCGAGATCGCTCAAACTGGAAGTCGAGTTCTGGCTGACATAGTTCGAGACAATGTCCTTCATGAGCTACCAATGCTGTCAGTCAGCTGATGAATTGAAGAGGCCACCGGAGGATGCAATACATACCGCATGTGTTCCAAGCAAGCCCGCGATGTCTGGCAAGAACTTCGTCAAGACTGGCTCGAGCAGAACATGAGGTAATGCAAGCAACTTTGCATTGAGCCAAGGAAATTGCTTGCAGAATGGAGTGGCTTGCGCGACTGCTACTATAGAATGTCTCCAAGCTTCTGCCTTCTTCTTATTGTTTTGGTAGTTTGTTTTGATGTCAAACATGTAATCGTAGATCACGTCAGTCGTGTAAGCAAGGAACGTCTTCTCTAGATCCAAGGGTTCTGGAGAGTCAACATTGGCAGCAAACACATCGACTAGCATAAGAACATGAGGTCGTATCAAGTCTTGCGCACTGGCGACAGCTCGCTTTGAGAACATGGGCGATATGGCTACCCTTCGACGCCGATGAAGGTCATGAGCTATTGTTCCATGGACTGAGATATGCTATCTTTAGTAGGACTCAGGACACCCAGCACTATATTACTCATTGCTCCAAGGTAATGCAACCAGCTCTGTAGCGGGAAGATACTTGTTCCTCTTGGGTTGGGTTGGGTGCATACAAAGTATCGAAGAAGCTCGGATCGCGGATGTGGATCTAGTCAGGATTTGGTCGGACAATTGGGCCTTCAAGGTGTTAGGTAGTTCGAGATCTGACAGTGTCTTCTCGAAACTTACCATATTGGTCGTGCATTCGATTGAGCTCACGGAAGAATTGGCCTCCGGGACTTTGGACAATGTCGTAATAGAATTCGTACTATTTTGTGATTGCAGCTAACTTGGGTCCTGGAAACCGAGCAAGAGGATGGCAGAAGAGGCGATAAACACATTCGCTCAGCATGTAAAGAATCAGCACACAGAGAAGTGCAAAGAGCCATGCAGTGTAAGTCATCGGGAAATGACGAGAAATTTCGTTTAACTTCATCTCCCGTGTTGTGTACATAGGATGTCTTCCCTGAGCGTAAAGTCAGTGATGATGAATATCATTCCTCACGGGCTAAGCAAAATCATAAGGACCCATGATCGCAGATCCTCTTGTTTTCGTCATATCTAGTTGAACTGTCAAGCGAGATAAGGGCTGCAGGTCTACTATGTTGTTTTCCGACTCTACCGACAAATCACCCAATACGCAGCCTCGAGATCCTCGATCATGAGGTTTCTTTCGGCACTCAAGGCCGACGACGTTGAAACCTCATAATCCATTCAACGCTTCGTTGATCTCGTCGCCTTGTTAGACCAGTCAGCTTGTAGAAGCACTCGCACTGCTATCATTCACCGTGTTGGGCCAGCCGCTTTGCACGCCACCAACAAACGTATTTGTGAACACGCATTGTGTATCTGTTGCTTCACTACCCAATCATATTTCTCAAAGCAAAGGTGCGCATGGCTGTGAAATTTGGCTGGGTGATTTCGTATTTGTTGCATGGTGCGTCGCTTGCCAATTGCTTATCTCGGAATCTCGGAAACACCTGCGTTGTATTACAATCCTTGCTAACGCAGATGCATGGACATGCGCACTATCTAACAATAGTTTTCTGACCCGTTTAAACCGAAGCCCGCAGCTGACTCATTTCGTATTTGTTGGAGGTGCATTAGTGAATCGTCCGATTGGTCAAAAATGAGAGATAGGCAGACAGGCATCTCTGTCGTATGTGTGTATTCATGGAAATCCGCTGACCTTTCAAGCTCATATTCTCATGCCAGCCAGCACTCACAGTGTATGAACTTACGCTTCTTGACACTTGTATCCATCCTACCATGTCCGAAATCGTTCAGAGAGCTTCTTGCGATCCTAGACCCCTCGACGACCTCAGAGCCGATCTCTCGAAACAACTCAAGTCTGGTTCCTTTTACATTCCCGATCTACGAAGTGCCTACAAGGATTGGCCGGAAGATGTCAACCCTCACTACCCCGACTTCAAGGAGGCTTTGACCAAGCGAATTGAAGAGTTGGGTTGTGATCTATACACTTGGAAGTATTTCTGACACTCTCAGCTTTTATCCTCCTCAGCGGGCCGCGGAGTTGATCAAGGGCGACTATGCTCTCCTTGCCTCGATGTGGTGGCCAAGAGCCAGTACAGAACGTCTGAAAAGCTGTACTTTCTTCCTCTTGTGGCTGTTCACATGGGACGACGACGCGGAGTTGTTCGTCGACATCGACAAGGCGAATGCTTGCAGAGAAGAATGCTACCACTTCCTCAGGTATGCTTTGGGTGTGGGTAATGGAGAAACTGCTGGATACAACTTTGATCAAACTCCTCCTCAACGACCGATCATCCGCAGTGTTGAGATCATCGGATCCGACTTGAGCAAGGTTTATGACGAAGGTGATACTCACTTCGAAGAGAAGATGCTATGGACTTCACGAGATACTGACACGATATCTCAGATCAGATCATGTGTTTCGTTGAAGAGATTTACTACTACATGGAAAGTCAACAGAGAGAACAGAGGCGCAAGCTGACTAGCATCATACCAACACCTGAACAATACTGGGAGACTAGACTTGGCACTAGTGCAGCAACTTCGACGCTTGCTTTGAATGAGTGGGTCCTCTGACAGTCTTGTTCCTCTGACGACGGAGCTAATCAGGTCTACCAGGTTCGCAGACAACCAGTCTTTGCCCAGATGGGTCATGGAACATCCTAGAATGATCGACATCTGGCGCGAAGTCAACTTGAGCATGTCTTTGTCCAACGATATTCTTTCTCTGAAGAAGGAGATCAAACATGGAGACATTGACAACATTGTGCCCGTTCTTGTTTTCAACAGAAACATGACAGTCCAAGAGGCCATTGCTGTAAGGGTATCTTGATCCAACTCTAGTCTGATGTGCCTGACAAACGCTTTTTTTTAGGACACATGCACCCAACTGCAGAAGAACACCGACCGATTTGACCTATGGAGTGACGAACTCTGTGCTGTCGTAAAAGTAGACCAGCCAGATATTCTAGAACATGTTAAGAGTTTCATCACTGGTTGTAAGTACAACCAGATGGCGAATTTGATGTGGAGGTGAGTCTTATAATGCTGCTTGATCTCTCCGCTTCTATACTTATACAGTCTTACAGTCTGAAAACTTCCCGATACGGTCTGGCAGGCATACCTCGTGACGAGCATGGGGGCATGACTATTGTTGTGGATTAAACATATGTTTGGAATGACGAAATTGAAATTTTTTATTCACCCAGTCAGTACTGTTGTGTACAGGATGACAGGTCTGCAGCCAGCATCAATTCCTCAGACCAACTCATCTAAGCATTTGGCGTGTTGATATATCCGTCTAGTATCTGGGAGGCTGTCAAGACATGTGCTCGAGACAGCAAGGTTTTTTCAATCAGAAAGTCGTGGTTGCCACCCACCGGATCTGCACAAGCATCACTGACAACAGTCACAACAAAATCTTCCTCTGTTGCAGGAACTGCTGTTCTGAGAACGCATCCCGAAGTACTCAAGCCAGCCATAATCAACGACTTGATGTCACTGCGACGCATGAAATCTAAAAGTCCCGGGGACTGTAACGCAGAAACATATCCCGGAGTTTGCGAAACCTGGTAAACAGAGACTTGCAACACAAGATTAGCAACAAGGCTATTGTAAGGCTACATCAGTTTCGAATTGTGTACGTCCGTGACCATCTTCGAAAAGCCATTGCCTTAAACTGAAGACGAGACCGAGCAAAGCATATCCTTCAACACCAGAGCCTGCTCAATCTTCATCGTCTTACCAAGCACCTGATACATGTCCTTGACATATCCAAGTATCTCGGGCGTGGTAGTCGAACAATAACCAACCACATACAATGGCCACAGAAATCCATATCCGCCCAGAGCATGCATCACAGGCAACTCGCTCACGAAAGCCTCAGGAATAAGCTCTCGGTCTGACTTCGAAGGTTCGTTTGACGCATTCTGGAGAGTCTGTGGACCTCCAATCTCTGCGGGGTCTTGAATCCGCCTGCCAGGAAGTAAAAAGCCGGTGTAGGATTGCGATCGCATGAATGGAGGTATACTGGCCAAGATGTGCGTTTGACAGTCACGCATGATACTATGGCAACGGAGTTTGAGATTCTCATACTTGGACTTATCGCCATTCTGGGATTCGACATGCTGTACCGTCTTGAGGACTGCTTGTCGAAGCAGAATCCTTGACGAATAGAAAGAGTTCCAGACGTAGCTTGTGGCTTGGTCTTTGTATTGGAGCTCAAAATTTGGCACGCCACCTTTGAGTGCTTTGTCGTCGGGCATTCTTGCAGGCGATAGAATCTCAGCCTTCCCCTGGATGGGCATACCAACGAGCGCAGCGGTCATCTCGGCTTCTATACCAGTAGCACGAGCTATTATGTCCTCAGGAGTACCAAATAAGTGGTGTTGGAAAGCGTGATTGGAGTCTGCGAATTGAAGGCTGACTTGTTGATATCGCGCTGCTGGAATTTCTGGTCTGTATAGAAATTCGAATATTCTGGACTGCAGATCGTAAATGAATGGTGGGATGGGCAAATCGTTGAGTAGGCAGGTGATATTAATGAATGCAATGACATGCATGGTCAGTATCCGACCATCTGTGTGCTTGATGCCATCAATCCCTCGAAGGCGAAGTAAAGTGGTGGCACCGTTGATATGTTGCACCCACGCCTCCAGACTACGATTCAAACCACCAGTCAAGGTCTCATAGCTTGTCAGAACAACGATTGCAAGTAATGTTTCGTCTCGCATCGCTGACTGAGGATCGCTCAAGGCAGTATTGGTAAGCTGGAGTGCTTGCACGTACTGATGGCGCGCAAGATGCGACAATCGTGTGTCCGAATGGTACTTGGAGAGACCAGCAATACTGAGAGCTTTAATACTTGCGAAGAGATGTTTATTGCCAACCACTGAGATACTTGGATGAAACTTGTTGTTGTTCACAACGTAGGTATGAAAGAAGAAAGCCAGACATTGGTCATCATCTCCGAAAGAAGATGAGGCCCGGATGTTGATTGCTGTGGTCAGATTGCCCGACTGGGAGGATAAACGGGTGCCGTGCGGAACTGCTGGTCGAGTAGAGGATGAAGCAATTTTCACGACTGCTGTTTTTTGGGCTTGTGCCTTGATCATTGTTTCAGAGCTCTGATCACATATCCTCAACTCGTTCTTGTCCGGATAGCCGGGGCATAGACGATGCGCGTTCTCGCATCGGCTACATCCTTCAGGCCGAAGGTCGCACTGTGAGAGTCAAGTGAAGGAAAATCGACCGTAGGAAGAAGAAGAGGAGAACCTTCTTACGTCGTGAACGACACTCGCGACACCCGAGCGAGGGTTTCCCACGGTAAGGCATGTCGCAACGTGCATGCGGATCGCCGTGGTGCTGTACATGTGAAACTTAGAGGTTCGTTGATGATCAGCTGAGACGTGGTGATGGTTCGAAGGATTCTGTGGCGCAATGCTTACAGGGACCAGGCTCGACGCAGTGACGAACGCGCTCTTCCTATTTCATGCGCCACATCTCCTTCTCGGTAATCATGGCCGTAGATTGCAGGGCAAGCTCCAAGAACAAGGTGCCCCTAGTGAACAATTGTCGTTGTTCGACAGACAGCGTCTAGTAGTACACAGTAGGCTTGGGCGATACAGGATTTACATGCGCGGCTTCCCAGTAATTCTTGCGACAAGGTCGTTACCATCTTTGCCACTCATCACCAAACTATAGAATGCACCTCTAGCCTTCAAAAGCTCACTCGGCGACCCCTGCTCAACAATCTTGCCAGAATCCATCACAACGATCTTGTCAAATGTAGCAACAGTCTTGAGACGATGCGCCACCACGATCAATGTCTGCTCCGAGTCGGCACGAATGACGGTCTGAATCGCTTCGTCGGTTCTGTCATCTACTGCTGACGTGGCTTCGTCGAGGATGATCAGTTTGTGCTTCTGCATTAGTATTCGAGTAAGGCAGAGAAGCTGTCGCTGTCCATGAGAAATATTCTCTCCACCAGAAGCGACTGGAGAATCCAGTGTCAGCACTCGAGAGATGTCGAGTTGATCCGCTTCTGGACTCGAGATCAACATCACTTGTTGTAATGCTTTCTCCAAAATCCCATCAGAATACTGATTGAAGGGATCTAGGTTTGTGCGGATCGTGCCTGAGAACAAAGCTGGGCTCTGGGGAATGTAACCTACTCTGCGGCGTAGGTCGCGCAATCTGATTGCAGATGTGTTGGCGCCGTCGATGGTGATTGTACCTTCTTCGGGTTCAATCATGCGTAGAAGAGCCAAGAGCAACGTTGATTTGCCAGCACCGGTTCGACCCACGATACCTACACGTTCACCTGCGCCGATAGTGAGGTTGATATTGTCCAAGACTAGTGGAAGTGTAGTCGAGTATCTCATCTTCAGACCTCGAATCTCAACACGGCCAGTGGTAGGCCAATCGCTCGCGACTTCGATACCATCTTGTTGCTCAATCTCCAGGTATCGAAACGCTGATATGGCGCCTGCAGCAGTGGCAGACGTCTCAAAAGCTCCAAAGCCATTGACAGCTTTGAAGATCACACTGGAGAATCGCATGGAGAACGTGAGCGCGAAGCCGAATAGAGGAGGATCGACGATGGCAGATCGTGAACGAAGGAGCATTACACCCGTACCGAAACTGAACATGATGCCGATCAGAGACATCTGCAACCCGAGCCAACGGTTGGCTATCCAGAAGTAACGTCGTGCTTTCGACAGGTCGTCGACGTGGTTGTGCATCTGGTCCATGAACGCTTGCGGCGCACCAAAGGCTCTGATCGTTGCAAGTCCAGTCGTAGTGGCAGTAACAAGTCCAAGAATCTTGCTGGTAGGCTCGCGATCAGCCCGCTGGACAGTCTTGCGAGCTTTGTTGTAGAGCCTGCCGACCATGGAACTGGCGTACAGACCCCCTATTACCATCAAGCCAGTATACAGAGACATGTTGAGGCTTGGAGACGTTAGCATGCTTTCTTCTGTACTTAATCTTGTACATACCCAACCACAATTATTGTGAAAGTCTCGATGAAGCATTGCGAAAACTCAGACACCAGTGCCATTAACCTATCGTCCATTGCCTGAGAGTCAGAAGAGAATCTCTGTATGAGATCCCCCGTCGAGACGTTGTCTAGCCAAGCAAGAGGCATGTGAACAACAGTGTCGAGCATACTGTTGAACAGTGCCTCCGATGCTCGCAGATTGCCTGATGCTTCGAGGAGATTGAAGAGATACTCTGCAATCACAGCAATGGTCGAGCCAACTACAAACATGCCAGCGTGGTACCTGATTGCTGACTCATGCGTTGCTGAATCTCGACCTTCCAACCTGGCGTTCTTCAATGTCCATGTCGGGAGAGTGATAAAGATTTGTCGAATTGCAAGGGCTAGAAAGTAGCCCAGTATGAATTTGCGACCACCTAGTGCTTCGATATATGTCCAGTAGACTGTCTGTAGAGGTTCGTTGATTCCTGATACTGCCTTCGGCTCTGAAGGGGGATTTTGTTGTTCTTTGTCCGAGTCTTCTTTTGGGATGTCCTTGGGATTGGGGATCTCGCAATCCGGATCCGAATCCCAGTCAGCTTTGTCAGGCTCAACAAGAATTTGTCGAACCAAATTCGATGCCAAAATACTTTCGACCTGAACTGTGCCGTCTACAACACGAACGGCGTAGTCTGCTTTTGGCTTGCAAAGCGTGAGCTGGTGAGTGGCCAAGATCCGGGTTCGTCCTTCTCCAAGAGGGCCAGACAAAGCATCGAGGACATGTATGGCCACATGAGTGTCTAGAGCCGAGAGTATGTCATCCATAAGAATCATCGTTGCCTCTGAATAGAGCGCTCTTGCAAGAGATATCCTCGCACGCTGTCCTCCGCTCACTTTTACTCCTTGTGGGCCCATCAGGGTTTCATCGCCGTTCGCAAGTAACTCTAGGTCCTGAACCAGAGCACATGCTTCCAGCACGCTGTCGTATCGTGCCTTGTTGAAACTTCCTCCGAACAGTACGTTGTCCTTGATACTCATGCTCTGAAGCCAAGGCGTTTGAGTAACAAAGGCAACAGGAAACCCGTGAGCTGAGCATGGTGCCTCGATGGCTCCATTAAGTAGTTCGGCCTCTCCGAGCATTGCGGCGAGCATCAGACTCTTGCCACTTCCTGTGTCGCCGTGAATGATACTTAACTTCCCGGCAGGGAAGCGGACGTTCACATCCTTCAACTTGAACCTCGAGCTTGTGTTCTGTGCTGCAGATGTGAGAGTCTTGTGGTTAGTTGGCCATTCAAATGTTGCATTTCTGAAGATCACGTCTCCTGAGGCGCTACCTTGGAGATAGTCAATGTTCTCGGGAGTTCTCAAAAATGACTCTATGCGGCGAGAACTGTTTCTTGCACTGAGGTAATCCTGGATAACTAGAGGTGCTAGACCCAAAGTGCCCTGGAGTTGAGGCAAAAGTTCAAGTATCGTAAAGATGACTGAAGCCGATGTTCGACCCTCGAGATATGCATGGGTGAAAATTGAAACTCCCGAGACTACCAGAGGCGATGCGGTCTTCCACATGGAGCTGACTGTCTGAGCATGGAAGTCTCGTGCCTCAGCGCGAAGTTCGTCGTCTCTGTACTTCTTGACACGCTGCTTCCACATGTCTTCGGTTCCTTGTAGTTTGATATGATGGAGTGCTTTGATCATTTCTTCAATCACACGGTCTTTTTGGTCCCGTGTCTTTCGAAGCTGTTTTTGTGCTGTTCTCCGTCTCCTGACGATGAGGTTGTTCATGGGTATGCTTGCCAGAGTGACGAGCAACGTGATCAGCATACCTCGCCAGCCCCGTAACTTTTGAATGAAGGCAAGTGCCATCAAGAATTGAATCACAGAAAGAGGAAGTATATAGTGTATCGCGGCGAACTTGCTAATAGTAGTCGCGTCTGAGGTCAAAAGAGAGTTCACAGGTGGTGGCCGAACCTCGCCAGGTTGTTGTGGAGAACCCCTGGTATTTTCTACGGCGGTAGTCCTGAGTAACTTCCGATAGACGGCTGTGATAAGCTGTGCTCGAATTGGAATGCCCAGCTCCGACCATTGGATCCAGTTCTGGTGATAGTGGACGACGGTTTCGCATGTTGAGGACAAAGCGATGCCAAACAACCATGCCCATGCATCTTGGAATTTACTATTCTCAAGACAAGCAACTAGTCGCATGACGCAGTACGGAGAGCCAAAGGTAAGTAATGTTCGGAGAATGGTCAAGATCCACTGTTTGGCAATTACATGCACACGTTGGGCGAAAATTTGAGCTAACAAAGTTTGGGTAGACTCGCCTAGAAGTAGTTGGGTCCTAGACCGAGTGTTGTGGTTGAGGGCAGGCAAGGCACTGAGCTTGGATGTCCTGCCTGCGATGTGGATGGCTTCTCTGGACCAAGTCATCGAACATCGGGAGATGATGGATGAATTGCTCTCAGCGTCCACCGCATTGCCATCTTCTAAGAATAGGTATGGTGTACGACGGATTGACAGTGATGCAAAGACCGTTGCTGCAGCTGACAGCAACAAGATCGGGCGCGCGAAGAATGTTTTGGCTTGAATGTTGGCACATAATTGATGTACTAGAGCCAAGGTCGCAAGGAATGCTTGCCTGACTCCTGCTCGATATACTGCCTGAGGCTCATGATCTGTATTCAAGCTCAGGCTGTGGTATGCGACCAGAAACTAGTGCCGGTCAATTCCACTCTAGGAGGTAGATCGTGTCAATTTTCTCACCCAGTAAGTGTTGTTCCAAATGCTCGGTGCGCTTGAGATATTGACGAGAATGCCAAACAAAGAGAAGACTGTTATAGCAGTAGTGACTGTCTTGATATGATTTTCGTATTGAGCTTGAGATTGCTTGCTGGCAAGGCCATCTTTGTCTTTATAGAGCTGAGCAGACATGGGCGCAAGCAGAGAAAATCAGGCTGACACGAGGATGTGGTGAGGAGTTGCATATGACATGGAACACGTGGCCTAAGCTTGAAGAGAGCCGACGGGTTTTGGATACATATACAAGACATGTACAGTCGGAATGATAGACAGTACCAGCGAAAGACATCTGCGCTAGATCCTGCGCCCGAAAGACGTTGGAAACACCTGCCAGTTTTGACCGAAATGCGGGGCTCGTTACCTGTTTCGACTGCCAACTGGGAATCTCAACTTGATGCGTCTTATATGCTCGCCTATTTTGCCCGTAGATAAGCAGACGACTGTGCTTATCCGTGCCGACATCCGGATCCGAGAGGTCAAGTTGCAAGCCAAGCTACTTCAAGATAGAAACAAGCCTTGCTAAGCATAGGCTGGCTCGGAGCGCAGAACAGATAAGCAACTTTCACCGCTTGAACTTGCAGTTCTGGAAAGATTTCATGCGCGACCGACTTGCTGCCAAAGTCAACTTGCCGAGTACCTTGAGTGGTAAAGAAGTCCACGGAGAGAAACACCTTGAATGATCAACGGGAAAATTGAAGAACAAATATGTTGATAGTCAAAACGATGATTGATAAATTAAGTGACAAGAAGAGCAAGAGTAAAACCATGCAAAACCCCAAACCTTGCAACCATGAAACCCAGAGAAGATACGAAATCCCTTACCATTATAGTCAAAAAGCGCCCGTTTTGACCAAGTCACTCCATCATATCACTGTACCACAACAATCTTTGACCATCTGTGTCCATCACTGAACAGTCATCTCTTACATCATCAAAGCACCGAACAGAGCGGCAGCGGCACCGACAACCATGCCGGGAGCTGCCATCGAAGCAGCACCAGTGAAGATGGCCATGGTGGATGAGCTGGTGCCGGAAGCAGCGGTGGCGGTCTTGGTCGAGGTCTGGCAAGCGCCGTTGCTGCAAGAGACGGCGACGTAGGCGTTGGTGCCGGGGGTGCCGTTGCTCGAAGAGCCAGAAGCGGGAGCACCGGCAGCGTTGGAGCCAGCAGCATTGCCAGCAGGGGTGTTAGCACCAGAGGTGTTCGAGCCAGCAGCGTTCGAGCCGGCAGCAGATGAGCCGGTTGCGGCGTTGCCAGATGCCTGAGCGCCAGCTGCCTGGGTGGTGCCGATGATGATGTTGCCGTTGACAGTAGATGTGTAAGTGCTGACAGCAGGGCAGCTGGTGGTGGTAGTGTAGACATTGCCATTGCTGGTGTAGACGATGGTTGAGACGACGGGGGCGTTTGAGCCAGAAGATCCGTTGGAGCCAGAGTTGGCAGCGTTTCCGTTCTGGCCAACAACAGCGACGTTTGAGCTGGAGCCAGAGCCGTTCGAGACGTAAGAAGAACCAGAACCGGAGTTCGAGCCAGAGCCGTTTGCAGCAGCAAGAGCAGAAGCCTCAGCAGCAGGGCAGACAGTGGTGTAGGCAACAATGACATCGGTGGTGGTGGAAGCACCGTTTCTCAGGGGGCAGTCGGTGACAGTAGGAGCGCAGGAGTAGATGGTTGAAACCGAAGTGCTGTAGAGAGTAGCGGTCACAAGGCCAGTTGCATCAGCACCGCCCATACCAGCGCTGGCAGCTCCAGTAGCGGCAGCACCGCCAGCAATGGCAGAGGAAGCAGCAGCCGAGCCAGGGACAACCGGGGATGCAGCAACACCGGCACCACAGGCAACACCAGATCTGTCGTCCGAAACGCTGGACTCGTAGAGAGCGAAGGTGACACCAGGGTCAGTCATGCGAGTATCGAGCTCAACACAGCGGTAGAACGAGCAAGTAGCGGTATCCTCATCGAAAGCAGTTCCCTTGCAAGTGACATCTTCGGCACATGCAGTGACACAGCCGTCGAATGTCTGGGCTTGTCTCTTGGCCAAGCCAAGGTTGACGTCGAGGGTAACACCGAGGTATGTGGTGTTGTACTGAATGCTGAAGGTGACTCCGTCGACAGTGATCGAGGTTGGCAGAGCAGATGCTGCGGCGCTTGTTGCAGAAGGCGAAGTTGCGGAAGCCGAGCTGTTGGAAGGAGAGCCAGTTCTGGAAGCAATGGCAGTAGGGAGGCTAGAAAGCTCGCTGATGACACTGGAAGGAAGTCCACTGAGGATGCTGGAGATGACACTGGAGGGAAGACCAGTAAGCACGGTCGAGGGGTTGGCAGTCGATGCACCCGAGGGCAAGAGGCTGGTAGGAAGACCGCTGAGAATGCTGGAGACGACATTCGAAGGAAGCTCGGTCAAAACACCAGTAGGCAGAGTGGTAGGAACGGAACCAGCACCAAGAGCACTGGACAAGACACCGGAAGGCAACTCGCTCAGAATGCTGGAGACAACATTACCGGGAAGATCAGTGAGGATGCCGGTAGGGATTGCGGCTGGGACACTGCCAAGGAGACTTGAGACGAGACCGGTGGGCAACTCGGACAAGATGCTGGAAACAACAGCAGTGGGCAGGTCGGTCAGGATACCGGTGGGAAGAGCGGAGGTAAGGCCACCGAGATCAGAAGTAACACCACCGACGAGGGAAGTGACACCACCAACGATACCAGTGGCGTCCGAGATGATGGGCGTGATGATGGCGCCAGCGTCGGAGGTCAAAGTTCCAACAAGGCCTGTGGCATCCGAGATAATGGGCGTGATGATGGCGCCAGCGTCGGAGGTCAAAGTTCCAACAAGGCCGGTGGCTTCCGTGACGATAGAGCCTACATCGGAGGTCAAAGTTCCAACAAGACCGGTTGCTTGAGAGACAATAGGCGTGACGAGAGCGCCAGCGTCGGAGGTCACAGTTCCAACAAGACCAGTGGCGTCCGTGGCGACAGCGCCTGCAGCGGAGGTTGCAGCTCCGGCGAGAGAGGTGACCTCTGGAACGATTGAAGAGGCAATGGAGCCTACAGCGGAGGTTGCACCGGCAACGTCGGTTGCAGCGCCCGAGACGATGGCAGAGATCTCAGACAGAACGCTGGAGGGCACGACAGTTCCGGCGGCAGAGGTGATGTCACCTACGGCACTGCCAACATCTCCTCCACCTGCAACGCTTGTGATGGCAGCAGCCGCGGCGCCGGCGGCCCCAGTGGTTCCGAGGGCAGCAGTGATTTCAGAGACGGCACTGGACACAATGCTGGTGGCAGCCGAAACAGCACCACCGACGTCGCTAGTTACGGTGTTGACGTCGCCAGTCAAAGTGTTGACAAGACTACTAGCACCACCGACTAGGCTGGATGCACCACCAACCGCATTGCTAACAATGTTGAACTGGGCATTAGCACCTCCGGCGAAGTAAACACCGGCAGCTCCGAGAGCGACCATTCTGTAGGAAACCATGGTTGCAAGATTAGAAGGTTGATTAGAAGAACTAAAAGAATGTGGGTCCCAGTTGTGTAGGGGATTGAATGAGTGGATGAGTGAGTCGATGATGAGAATGAGAAGGTAGAACAAGGCTGCTGGAAGAATACTTATACCATTCTTCGTCCTACCGACAATACGAAATGATGTTTGGATCACAGATGTTGATGGCCAACAACGAGCGGACATGAACATAGGAGACTCACAGTTGATTGCAACTTACCTGTCAAGCAACGACTATGCAATCTCCAGAGATTTCCGATGATCAAAGCGGTTGTTGTTGTGTCTGGCTGCAGTATCATAGAGTGATGCCCCTTCTCACAAGGAGAGACAGGTGCAGAACAAAGGCTGGATTGGACGGAATTGGACAAATCGTCCGTCGAGGCCGTTCCAGCAGAAGAGAAGGAGTTGACAGTTTGATGCGCGAGAGACAAGCCTCTTACGAAAAGCAGGCTTCAAGTTCAGGTTGCGCAATTCGCGAGCAAGTCCGAATTGTCCGTCGTCTCTCCTGCATGAGTTGAGGTTCGAGATGTATGCGGTCACAGCGGCTCTGGGGACACGAAGGATTCCTGGGCGCGGACAATGGGGATTTTGTACAACGACCGAGGACGTCCGAAGTCTTGGAGCTCCTGCATGGCGTTGTACATGATGGCTGTACACACGGCTGGCCGATCTGGATGCAGCGGGAAGAACCCCATGATCGACGAGTGGAGATTAAGCAAACGCATAAGTCGATGAACTATGATATCAAATGCTTGTGGTTTACAACAACTGTGGTGTTTGTGATTGGAGACCAAGCATTGCTGGCCAGGAGGATCTGGAGGAAGTTGGAAGGATCGCGTCCAAGGGTCGCGACCGTTGAGATTCATTCGGTTGACTCGGCAGGGGCGATTACCGAAGATGATCCGATAAGCTGTTGCTGCCAGACAAACCCTGGCATGATAGTTTGCGCTCTCCAATTGCCTCAAATTCAGTATACGCCTAATGCTAAGACTAGATCTATGCAGGTTTAGGATGGTGATGACTATCAAAAAGAACAATGATTGATCTGACCTGGTTTACCAAATGTTGGGAGGATAGCGAACAAAGTTACGCTTTTTGTGTTTGACGACAAGGACTGAGCACTCGACAACCAGACTCCCACGAGATTATGTCTCGATGATGCAACTTTAAGAAAGTTGAAAAGAGAGACTCTGCATTCTATATGTGTTTGTCTGTTAAAATACATTTCTTCATAGGCAGCTCTACTGATGACGAGAGGGTCGATGGTGAAGCAAGAGACGTTCAAAGCGAAAGCGACAAAACCTTGATGTTCTGGACCCCGCAGGCGAAAAAAGCTTGAGCGATGGAGGAGGCGCCCCCACACTTCGGAAGGCACAGATGGAAAATCCCAAGGCAGGCAAAGGGAAGAAGGCACAGTCGTTCCTTCCTGAAAGCAACGAACACCGTCACGATGGGCAAGAGAAAGCGCAACACACAGGCAGCAGCGCCGCAGAAGCAACAGAAACCATCAGACCTGCCGACACCCAACGACAGCGATGAGGGCCCTCTGGAGAACGTGTCGCACATCAGCGCCGTCACATCGACCGAAGAACTCGAATTGACTGTCGACACGCTGCGCACCCTGTCGCAATACCCGGGCCTGATCAAGTCCAAGGCGTGCAAGGATCTACGAGCGGCCGTCTACGACTTCCGACAGGCATGCAATACGGGTGTCAACTCGGCCAGCGAGGGCACCGACCTGACCGCCCGCATCTCGGCCGCCCTGACCGACGCCAAATACACCGACGCCCTCATTCTCCTCGCCGAGATGCGCATCCGTGGCGAAACTCCAAAGCTCGGCGCCCTGTGCCGGTGGGTGCGCGACCTGGACGTTGTCAGTGGCTTGTCCATGCAGCCCGAGGGTGTCAGCAAAGTCGTCGTGCCTCGCTCGCACAGAGACAAGGAGCTGCTGCGTGTCCTCGACGCCGTCCTCAGAGTCACTGGTCCCACCGACACAAACACCAAAGACGCCCTTGACTCGGCCAATCCCATCGCCCTCCAGCAAGTCTGGAACCTCCGGGGAGACAAGACGCCCATCCAGACACGCCAGAGCGTCGTCGAAAAGTCCATCTTCGCCAACTGTCCCAAAGACCTGCGCGACCGCTTCCGCATCATCGAGACAACCACAGGCCCTAACCGCAAGCCCCCGAACCTCCACCCCGCCGTCCTCTACGCCTCGCAAGACGATGCCATCCTGCTTGGCGACGCTCCCAAGACGACCGTTTTCAAGCACCCCGTCGTGCCCAACCTCCGCCTGATTAAGGACGTCCTCACTCCCGCCGAGTGCACTAGTATCATTGCCGCCGCCGAGACGATCGAGTTCATTCCCGATGCACCAATCCGTGACGACGGGCAAGAGACGAGCATCTTGGCGCACAACTTCTACTGGATCGCCGACCAGGCCTTCCACGACAAGCTTTGGGAGAGAGTGCGTCCCTACGTGCCAGAAGAGTCGCAGGGTCGCAAGGTCCGTGGCATCAACCGCAGGTTCAGAGTGTATCGCTACGTGCCTGGCGCAGAATATAGGTGCCACATTGACGGCGCTTGGCCTCCTTCGGGCATCGACCCCGTCACCGACAAGTACCAGTACGACTCGTCTCCTGCAGACGCCCGCCAGTCGTCCCTCTACACTTTCCTGATCTACCTCAACGACGAGTTTGAGGGTGGCGAGACTTCCTTCTTCATCCCCAGCGTCCGCGAAGGCGTCATGAACGCATACCCCGTCAAACCCATCATGGGAAGTGTCGCCGTTTTCCCTCACGGTGAGGCACAAGGCGCTCTCCTGCACGAAGGAACTGGCGTGACAAAGGGCGCGAAGTACATTATCCGCACCGATGTCGAGTATGATGTTGTCGCTTCTACAAACTGATTTTGTTCTTTGTCAAATCTGGCGCTCTGCATGGGTTGGTGTTGGACACAAACACAAAATTGTACATTTTCTTCGATATGACCAGATTGACACGACATGTAGGTACGAAAATTGCAATCGCCGAGTCTTCTTTTTCCGGATTAGGGATATAGGAAGCATACTATTTACTACTTATTATTCAGAGGCGTTTCAAGGTTCGAGAAAGTCCCCGCCGAGATTTATTAGTTCATGTCCGATTTAGTTAGCTTCGGACGGTGGCAGGTCCTGACTTTCCATGCGAATACAATGGACCAAGAGCTACAGGCAACAGCTCGTGCCATACTTGACATCTCTGCAACTCTGTCTTCGAGCCCCTGCATTGCTGCTTAGGGCTCTTTCGCACTCGGGCTACACGTGTTCGGGTAGTCACCCACTTTCCGATAGATTACGCGACCGAACAATGCCACACTATCTGCACCGATCCTGTCTATGCGGCATGCGACTGGAAGTGCAAGGAAGCTGATATGCGCACGGCGCATCAACAACTGCAAGTCTTGTTTCCCGTCTAGAACGGTTTCATCGGGGTCTCTTGCACGCATGCGATCCGCAATCTGCGCTCTAAACACCGATCTAGAGCCAATAGACCAAAACGAGATATCAGATCGTGACCGCTTCATCGATCTGCAGTTTCACATACGTCCGCAACTACATCCCACAACTCCAAGGTTCATGCGCTAGTGAACATGACAAGTTCTTGAGAACACCACATCGTATTCCTAATCCGTCCCTCGTCCAATTGTGGGTCCTGACGTCCGGCCTCTTGATGGTGCTGCCTTTCAAAACTGGGCAAAATTTCTTATCCTCTGCTCATTTGTCTCCTGTCAATGAGGCCCCTGACGACCATGGTCATGACACGATACCTGCCCCAGACTACCAACCTCGACACCAGAATAACCTAGCCGAAATTCCCTCGAATCTCCGAGTAGGCTTTGTTGGTCTCCCGCTGCTGCCTCTGATGAGGAAGAGGAAACCTTTAGGCTCCTCGGAAAGGCAAAGAAGATTGTACAGTTCCGAATCTCGATCAGGTTTTTTAAGATTTTATCAAGATCGCTATCTTGGGACAACTTCCAGCAATGCAAACGCCACGCACGCGAGTAGAAGACTCAAACATACTCCACTCGCTGTCCCCGCACCCCCCGTGTTTCCATCACTCGGCGCCGTTCCAGACTCGCTTGACGAACAATTGGAAGGATTCTGTCCGTTCATGGCGGCCGTGGTGTTGGCAGGATTGCACGTCAATGCCCGTGCCGCCTGTACAGAAGTACTGATGGTGGCCAAGGTTCCACTGATGCCGCCGCCCGGCGAGTTCGAGTACGGAGTGCACGCCTCCACTGACATGCCTTCCAAGTTGTTGCTATCGCAGTGGCTGAGTATTCCTCGTGTGCAGCGATGATTTGGTGTGAAGCCGACGTAGCCTGCAGTGCCGTTGTTGATCGGCCAACTTGATATATGATCGAGGCTGGTGGTGGTCGTCTCGTTGAAGGGAATTCCTATCTTTGTCGAGATGAGATTGAATATGGAGGCGGAGGTGCTGCTGGAGTCCGTGGTAATGTTAAGCGTGCGGCTATCGGTGACATAGCCTTCGATGGAAACAGAACACTGCGGGGAGGTTGATGGACAGACGACGCCTTTGCTGACGATGATGGTCTCGAGCGCCGGTTGTGTGAAGGTATCTTCAGACCCCTCATACGCGGACACGGCGTATGTCTCGCAGGAGGCAGCGAGGCATGTTTGTAATTGGGCTAAGCACAAGAGTACAGCATCGACAGTAATGGATCGAGAGAGCATGGAGACTTGCTGGTTTCGGTAAAGTGGTAAAATGTGCGACTGGGGCATGGAAAAGATAGAGGTATGGTTGCTATTGTGATTGATCTGTGATGATGGCCGACTGCAGGACTATATCATTGAGTATTACAAGGAAGCCATGACGACAGTGCCCTGCCTGCTTCACTGCCCTGAATTCATGGGTCTTCGCGATCATTCACAATAAGTAACGGCCGTATGAGAGCATATGCCGACGTTGCATTCTCTACAGATCCCACGTCCCACACAGTGCTGTAACAGCACTACAATGATAGCCCGTACCCGATCCTCACCTGCCAATCTTCATGCAGATCCGTCTCGTGGTAGAATGTGGAAACCTAAGGGCAAATTAGCAGATGCACGGTGGTACGCAAGGTTCAGAACTGATGTTTTTGTTATTAGGATGGTGATGATGTCAACTGAGGTGGCTTATCTACGCAGCGTCGCTAATCGCTCCTTCCAACGGAAGCACCAAGCATGGCATACTATCGAAGCTTCGTTTGTTATCCCACTTACTGATAGTCGTGGGATGCGACGTAGATCTTGTCAGTTTGAAGCAGGACTTGTTTTGTAAATTGTATCTGGTCTGACTAGGCTCGATCATGTGCGTATCCTATTTAGCACTATATGGAACTCAATGGATATCAAGTTACGGTGCTTTTCACCCAAGAGCGGAAGTCCGGGACTTATACATGAACATAAAGCAAAGGGCAAAAGTAGTCCAGATCTGCACAAGCTCCATCAACTATAAAAGAAGCTACGCGAAGACTATTCGGAAAGCAACGCCGGATCGTTTGCTTGGCAGTCGGTCGCCCTTCCGGTGACTTCCGGATTAATCGAAATTAGGCCGGGTTGCCGAAAGCTTAGGACTTGTTTACTGTATGCTGCTAGTCTGTGTCGATCGTGACCAAGACGCTAATCATTAGCTCTCGGTTCACTTAGCACTAAACCGGAGTATGGACCATGTGTGGGCATGCGAGCAGCTAATTTTTGGCGTCTTGGCCGCGATTATAGGCTTCGACTTTTCACCCATGGAGTCGAGAAGTCGTGCATCCAGTTTTGGTGGGCTTGGCGGATTTCCTTAGCAAAAGTTGATTCACGACTTCTCGACTCGATGGTGAGATGGTGGAGATCAGATTGTGGGATGCCATGGAGAGCAAGAAATCCACAAAACTTGAAATAATTGACACTAGATATATCCCAAGTACCTTGCAGGGCAACCAAAACAACAATGTTCCAGATGTACCAAGACTCAGATAAGCCTGCGCTAACATTCCTTCGTCGTATCTGTCGTATCACAAACGTTAGTATGCAGTCCAATCTCAAGGCAATATCATGGCGTACCTTGACTAGCGTGGATCGACGGAGATAGCAGCGATGTATTGTACTTCGGGTGTGGTGATGCACCCATCGCCCGCAAAGTCTTGAGTGAGAGGAACGGTGCAGTCGGCATCAGTGTATGCGTTGAGGAAGAATCCACCGGTGGTGTCGAAGTATACGCTTTGGTAACCGTGACCCTGAATGGAAGTGTAAGGTAGGCTATCTTGACAAGTGAAGGTATATTCTGGATTGTTCTGTGGTTCCGCTGCATCGTGGCAGGCTTGCTAGTAGATATCGGCGGCCCGATAACCATCAGGGGCTGGCTGCATAAGGATGTTTTTGCCTTAGGCAACTACGCTGCTGCTAATGGCGGGTGAGTCAACTAAACCATAGGAATATCATCAGGTCTGACCGTTTCATTTCTTGGTGACAGGGGCCAACGTTTGGTTCGACATCGCGCAACCAAATCCTACTTGCGCAACCAAATCCTACTTGCGCAACCATCGTCAAATCCCCCGCGAATACTTCAACTGAAGGACGTGGAGACACTATCGGATCATTCAGAATGCTTGTTGCGTAGAACTGACTGTCAAGGACACCTTTATGGTACAGTTTTGCTGCGGTACTAGTGATTGTACAGCGGCAGGAGTAGCCAATGCTTAGCGAGATGCCGTCTATCGCCTCGATGCAGCCTCTCCAGGTGTTTTCGGTGCAGTTTTAGCGCATTCGAACGGATCAGTCATCAAACCTTTGCAGCAGGGTGATATCTTCACAGCTCTTCCTGCGCATAGAAAGAAGTTTGCCAGGGCAGACTGTATCTACATAGCTAATGGAGGCATGGAGGAATACAATCGTCCCGCTGATAATACTCAGATCGTTACCATCTCTGCTGTGACCAGGAGCGTAGGGGGTACACAAGTGGATATCACGAAGGAGAGGTCGCAGAGCTGGACTACGTTCATCTCCGCTGGAGGCGACATCTTCGAGATCGTGAAGGCGAGCGTCGGTTTTGAGTTCTCGAAAAGTATCACGGATCCTACTGCCTATACGTTCACTGTCCCTGAAGGACAGACTGGAGAAGTCGGTTCTATAGCAAATCTAGCAAACATTTGAGCGAACTTAGAGCTATCACAGGATGTCACATTATTAGAACCATTAGCCGATGTCACTGCTTCGTTATCAACACTGCTCAAAGGGATATCATCTAACAGTTGCAACAGGCCGGCAGCAGGAGAGTCATGACCGGTTCCAATGGTCCCGTGGCTACGGACACTTTTGATTCGAGACTCGCCGTCTCGGCGTACTGTATTTGTAGCTTCCGCTACGTCTTGAGGACCAGTATGTAGACCACCCGTACCATCACTTGGCTCCAAGTCAGGATTGACAATAATAGAATCATCACTGTCTATGCCCTTCCTCTTTTGGGAACTGCCTTTTGTTGTTCAGGTAATCCCAAAACGAGACGTCAGGCTTGTCTGGGAGTCTCTGATTGCGCAGGTCTGTTCCGACATCAGCAGGCGACACCATCTTGACCCGAGCTTCGATCTCTTCAGCATCAGGTTTTGAGAACAACCCCAAGTACGAAAATTGCATCTGCTATATCATGTTTCCAATTTGTGCCAGCCTACTCGTCTGCCTCGATAGTCGCATGGCCGCCGACCTCTAGCTCGCTCAGGATTTGCGTGCCGACCACATGTCCAGATGCATCAGAAAAGATGGCAGCGACGGCTTGCACGCCATGAATGGGCTCATACTTGTACTGCTTTCTTTCAACTTCCTTGCCGTTCCTTTGCACCTTGTCCTCGTGGCCAGTGAAAGTCATGTCCTTGGCATATGAGCCTACGACTCTGGTACCAGAAACGCGACCGTCGTTATCGAGATCCTGCTCCACAATGTCGCCGTCTTGCTCGAGGATGCGATTTGTGTGCGAGTTGCCAGAAAAGTCGTTGATCGAGTAGAGGATGTTGTCGTCGAGCATGAAGGAACGCTTGACTGCCTGGCTAGAGCTAAAGCTCGAACTGTCGCCCGAAAGCAGTCCATCCACGGCGTCGCCTGTCTGATTGAGGATATTGCCGACGCCTTGTCCGAGAGTAGCGATGACTGGATTCAAGTCGAGTGATCCCAGGACATCATCAACCATCGCAACCAGATTTTCTAGCCTTGCTTCCAGCAGAACCTTTGCCTTGACATCCTGAATGAGCAGTTGCACACTGTCAATCGAGAGATCGACTCCAGCATTGAACTGCAACAACTCCAGGACTTGTAGATCCAGGTTCACTTTTGCCGTCAGGTTGTCTACTTCGATATCGATTTCTTTGACCGAGACAGAGGCGTTGAGGTAGACGTCGGGGTCTGGATATTCGGCGCTGGCGTTCTGACGCGTGTTTGCGGTCGAGTAGATGACTGAGTCGTCGTCACCGCTGAGCGTGAGATTGTAGCCTACGTAGCCGGCATCAGAGGAGGCGGCAGAGACTGTGAGACTCAAGGCGAAAGCCAAGAGATAATTGCGAGCGAGCGACAGCATTGCTGTGTGCGGCGAAACTCTTGGAGTCGTGAATGATGAGAGTGCTGCGACAAGCAAAAGAGACAACCTTTCCTCAAAGTCACGATGCACGGCACTTGTACATTCAACCCATTGCCAACTTACCTGTGATCCAGCCTCAGCTCATCGCGTGCAAGCAATCAATCGACAATATTTCGATCCTCGAGCGGCTCAGAAGATTGCGCCACGCCAAATGACAGCTACGTGCAAGGTCAAAAACCTGGTATGCCAGCAATCTTGAGCGGAAGCGAGCTGTACATGAAGGAATAGCTGTTTCACCATGTCAGCCTTAAAAGCCATCCCACAGGACTGCGATGTTTCATTGGCTTGTCGGTGCGTCATCTCCCGCTAGCAAAGCAGGAACATGTGTTCGGCAGCTGAATCTCGGCCGACTTTGTGGTCGAAACGAAATTACAGAGTGATATGCGACCCGTAAGACGGCCTTGTATCGTGATCGCTTGCTAAAAGTTGGTTGTGGAGGAGAGTCGTAAAGGTGACTGGGTAACTTGACTCCTGACATTTTGACGGTTGTCTCTTTGCATCGCTCTCAACTCTCAGTCGTTGCGGTCGCATTGCTTCGCAACCATGGCTCTCATCACAATGTCAAGATTCTTGATGCTCTTTGCCATAACCATCTTCGCCCTCCACGTCTCGGCCCAAACAGCCGCAACATCTCCATCCACGGCAACAGCACCCCGCACACTTTCCTCCGCACGCAACAGCACGAGCAGCAGCACACGTACAAGCACTTCTCGCACCAGCGCATTCACACAAGGCGCAGCCCCAGATGTCTATCTCAACGTCCCCGAGCTCCACGTCGGCCGCATCGAACTCGTCGTCGAAAAACTGAGTGCAGACCTCAACTTGAACGCCAAAGTCGCAAATCTGGTGCAATTGAATGCGGGCGTGCAGGTTGCCATCGAAAAAGTCAATATCACTATTGCAGAGGTGGATGCGGAAGTTGAGTTGGTGGTACGACTTGGTAAGAAATACTCATGGTCGCTTGATCTCCTTCCGAAGCTGTTTGTACTGATTTTTGGGGGATTAGGCCATCTTGTTGATATTGTCGGTCGCGTGTTTGATTCTCTGGACTTGAACCCTCTTCTCATTTCCACCATCGGCAACGCAACATCTCTGGTTGGTAACGTGGTGACTAACGTCGTAGGCGCAGTAGACGGTCTCCTCGGCTCCATCACTCAAGGTGGCAAGACTCTCAACTTCGTCGTCGACAACCTTGGAAACATTGTCCAAGAAGTTAGTGGTGTGAGCACCATTGTCGGCGACTATACAAGAAACATGACGCAGACTGGTGCAAGCAAGAGTGTTGGTCAGGGGTTGACACAGAAGGAGTACTCATATTCGCCATTGAATGCTCTAGTGGATATTGTCTTCAACTCTGCTGGGCAGGTTGTCCAGGCTGTTGTGCAGAAGAAGAATGGTGGAAACAGTGGAAGTGGCAGCAGCGGCAGTGGGTCAAACTCAACTGTCTCTGCCGCTTCGTCGCCAAAGCATTAGTTACCCACTTGTGGCAGTACACCCCAATTCAGCCAGATTTAGGACTTTTTTGACCAGCCGCTCGATCGGCCAGCATCTTCCAGGTAATCTTCATGTGCAAAATGTTCTAGTAGCGAAGCTTTAGCAGAGAAGGGTGAAGTAACAAGACAGCCATGGAAGGGATAGGGAGGAACTTGACTTGCACAAACGTCCTTTCTGAAATTGCTTGGTTAACGCCCGTAGGGCCGATCACCATAGAAGTAGAATCCTTGCGTGGCGGTCTTTGTCCCGATGTGCTTGATTAGGCACGAAGCGCACGAACAAGCAGTGCTCGTGAGATTTGTGAGAGGCGGCATGTCAGCGACAAATACGAAGCAGACGAGAGACACCGCTGCGGACATTGAACACATGCGATAGTCAGGCTACGAGAGTTTGGCTCGCAGGTGCAGATGGGCGGGAAGCTGGAGGCTGAGCGACATACAGAAGCTGCCAAGTCGCCTTGTTACCCTCCGCAGCGTAATGTTTCTATGCTCATTCGTGCATTCATCATACCTCTTATTCTGTAGACGTCGTCCTCGAGAGATCCGTGAGGAAACAAAGTCGCTCGGAGACATTGACGCCGCGCCAGCTTAGTGTGATTCGGGCATCAAGAATGAGTCGCTTGATCAGCTGCCGAGCGCAATAATGCGGAGCAATGCTGCACCGTCATGGGGCCGAGCATGGCCGAGTTTCCGGGGTCCTCCACCTACCCGAGAATCTTCTCCGGAGCTATGACTGGTCGGCATAGGTGGGCGTCCCGAGCACAATACTTTGTTTAAAGCAACTGCACGGTTTCTTGTCTGGCATCACCATCGCTTTCAATCTCCTGCACACGCATATCCTTCGTCCGTCGACACATAAACAATGGGTGTAGATTGGCAAGGCGCCAATCCGGTACCAATCTCCTTCAAGCCAATCAGCGAGCCTTCCATCGGTCACAACAGTTACGAGGGGTTCCATCCGGGTCGACAGGATTTACTCAAGAAAGGACACTGCAAAAAGCAGTGGGACGACCAGGATGGCAAAAAGCTAGAGTCCGACATCATCCGCGACAACGATGTTGAAATTGTCATGCGAGATGGAGTCAAGCTCTATGCCGACATTTATCGCCCAGCCGATGCGAAGGGGAAAATTCCATGTATCGTGGCTTATGGGCCGTATGGCAAGAAGTACAACATGGCCGGTATCGCCGTTCACTTGCCATGGAAACTAGGTCTCAGGCCAGACGACACCTCCGGATACGAGACGTTCGAAAGTGTGGATCCCAAGGATTTCTGCGCGTGGGGATACGCGGTCGCCAATGTCGATTCTCGAGGAACGGGTCATTCGGAAGGTTACATATGCATCATGGGCGAGCAAGAGGCGCAAGACGGATACGATGTTATACAATTCCTGGGCCATCAGGACTGGTGCAATGGCAACGTTGGCATGGCCGGAAATTCCCACTTGGCCATCACGCAATACTTTGTCGCAGCCAAGAACCCGCCATGTTTGAAGGCTATCGCGCCATGGGAAGGATGCTCGGATTTGGGCCGCGAGCAGTTTACCAGAGGTGGAATCTTCTCCATCTCGAACAACAACTTCATCACCAAATTCACCGTGCGAGGCACAAATGGATACGAAGATTTCGAGGAAATGTACTCGCGATATCCTCTCTCATCAGCATACTGGGAAGACAAGCGTGCAGCTCTAGAGAAGATCAAGTGCGCAGCTTTCATCACCGGTACCGATTTCGCCGCAATGCACACCATGGGCTCCATCCGAGCCTACATGCAGATTGACAGTGAAAACAAATGGATCAAGTGGAATGCAACGCAGGAGTGGTTCGACCTGTGGGCCGTAGAAGAGTCTCGACTCGAGCTGCGCAACTTCTTCGATCGCTACCTCAAAGAGGAGAAGAACGATTGGGAGCAAACTCCGAAAGTCAGGTGGTCTGTATTACAGTACGGCGACAAACCTCCGATCGAAAACATCGCACTGCCCGACTTCCCTCATCCCGAGACAAAGCTCACTACCTACTACCTCGGCGACAAGACTCTCTCACTTTCCCCTGTCAAGACTGAGTCTACGCACTCGTACGACTCGGAGGGTAGCGAGCGCATTAAATTCGAAACTACGTTCGACAAGCCTACCACACTTCTCGGTCCTCCCAAGATCTACCTCAACATGTCCTGCAACGACCACGACGACATGAATGTGTACGTCCAGCTGCGCAAGCTAGACAAGAACGGACATCCTCTGGTCCACGTACAGATTCCGAAAGAACGATGGCAGATCAAGTCCACCTACGATCTCTCCGAAGGACAGACCGGCAACGGTGCACTGTACTTCAAGGGAAACGTCGGCATGCTGCGAGCTTCACATCGCAAGATTGATCGGACCAAGACACTTCACGATCACATACCTTTCCACCCGCACGATGAAGCACAACGTATTCCCAAGGGCGAGGTTGTTGAGCTAGAGATTGGTATTTGGTCAGGTGCCACTCATTTCGAGGCAGGAGAGACGCTTTCGGTCCAGATTTTCGGTTACATCTCGCTCAACCCGGAGCTCGAAAAGTTCAATAGACCTAGACCGGCTGAGCAGCAAAATCATGGAAAACACCATGTTCATGTTGGTGGCAAATATGAGAGCCGAATAATTCTGCCAATCGTTGATTTAGGACTATAGAAATAAATAATCTATAAGTATGCACCATGTTCAAGAAGCGTTCGGGCCGCTTTGGTTGTTGGCTGGTTCCAGATGGCATAGAATATCGCAGTCTCTCCTACACGATCTTGATTCTCGAAATTAGTACCAGAGTCTTGAGGAAGTTTTAGCTGCAACTGGGGCTCCGAGCAGTTGCTGGATGTGACTTCTGTCTATCTTATTAAGTGCACGTATGTCGAAACCCGGAACTTCCAGTATCAGTCGTGCCATATCAGCTCTCCATCCTGGCTAGCGTGGTGTCAGATCGGCAAGAAGATGTAAAAGCACCGTACGGCCTTCCGAATCGCTTTCGTTAATGTCTATATCGCGGTAGTTTAGAAGAGCACGGACTAATTCGATAGAAGTAAAATAACGGATATGCATAAGCGTAGTATGCCTATGTCCCTAATAGCTAAAGTGTATGGCTTAATTGTAGTAGAGCTTAGGAAGTGCATAAGGACATTATGTCTATTGTACTTTAGCGCCTTAAACATAGCGGTAAACCCCTTAGCGTTTATAAGATAGGGGTTCGCTCTTAGCTCTAGTAGGAGTATTACGCTATCTAGTTAACTAGCTAAGGCGGCGTATATAATAGGCGTCTTTATATGTAAACGGGTTCGACTATCTATCTCCGCTCTTATATTAGAACTAGAAGGAGCCATTAATACTCGATATATAAGACTTATAAGTCTAAAGATTATATAGACGTATAGCAGTCTAATATTAGGTTCGACATCGAACCTACGTATATATAAATTATAGGCTACTCTATTACTAACTTTAAAATAATTAGTGTTTATAAGATATTAAGGGCACCCTACCTATAATTTAATAAATAAAATAAGTTAATTTGTTTAAAAGTCCTATATTAATCTATACTAAGCAATTTTAAGATAGAGTCGATTTATTTAAAATTTTAATATCGATTTTTTTACCTAACCTAGTATTATTTTAAGCTATAAAAATTATAGCTTAAGTAATAAATTTTAGTTAATAATTTAGTATAGTTTATAAATAGGTAAAATATATAGAATCGTAGGTATAATAGAAGTAAGAAAGTTAATATTTATAGAGTAAGTAACGTCTAGATAGTATTCTATCTAAGAAAAGTATCTAACCTTAGCTAAGGGTAAGCTAAACCCTAACTATATACGTCCTATATATATATTATATTAATCTAGGTTTATATTTTATAGTTAGTTTCTATAGTAAACTAGTATCTAGAGAGTAGTTATACTAGAATTATTATAGACTAGATAAATCTAGATATAAAGTAGTATTTCTATAAGTTATTTATTATACGAGCCGAGTATAAGATTATATAGTGTATCTAGTACTAGTATATAATTAATCCGTTATATATTAAGAGTTATTTATATTATAAATATACTAAGTTAGTAGAGGTACCCGATTATAGAGCTATTATAAGATATATAAAGAAACATATCTAGAATATTATAAAAGATAGAATAAAGGTTATATACCTAGAGCTAGGTTTACTACTAGTACCTAGTTTCCTAGTATACTATTATAATCTAGAATAACCCTACTCTAGCTTAGTAAAGGATTTCTAAGCCTAGGTAGTAGTTAGGTTAAGGTTATACCTCTAACTCTATTTCTAGAAGTATATAATATTTATAATTAAGGCTTAATTAGTTTAAATTTATATAGAACTATACCCTCTTAAAGGAGAGGTTTAGGTAGCCTATATAGGGGGGCTCCGACTTAGAAAAAATTATAGTATTAGGCATATAAGGCAGGTATTATAATAATATATATATAAACCCCCTAATGTTTTTTAATAATATTATAGAGCATATTAATGCGATAAACTTTACTTTACTAAACATATCTATATCTATCGTAATTATTAAGTTATATATAGATAGGTTACTATACCTAAGTATAGTTACTTTATAGGATAGCTATTATAGTCTTTCCTATAAAACCTACTAACTAATAAGCTATTAGCTTTATAAATTTCCTAGTAGGGTAAGCTATTAGCTTTATAAATTTCCTAGTAAGGTAACTAAAATATATTAGCTATCCGTTTTTAGAGAATATCTATATAGAAGATGTTATTATACTTAGCTCGAATAGATAACCTTATAAATACTATAGTAGATAGGCAATATTTAAGTACTAACCTTAGATATAATAAAGCGAACTTTCTTGCTATAAAAGCTTACTAAGTATAAGGAAGCCTATATAAATCTAGGCGTTAAAAATCGCATTTATAGCGAGAAAGTTCGGTAAGAAAGTTTGCCTTAATAGTATATAACTCGCCTAAAATCTTAATATAATATAAATCCTAGTAGACATAAAACAATTACAAAATTTAGGATTAATCTAGCTATAAATAAAGTTGTTATAAATACTTAAACTATACCTATTATAAGAGTATCTAACGCCTAGACGCTTAGACCTTTAAAAATGTAAAGATAACTTAGTTAGGACTAATAATAAGAAACGATAACTATTATTATAGGTAGGATAACTTAACTACTTCTATTACCTAATTAATTGCGTAGCGTATACCTTTAATCGTTCTTTTATACTTAATATAGCATCTTAGACTATTTTAGGTCTAAAGTATATAATCTACTACTCTCTTTAGGATAGTCGATGCCTTATAGGATTAAAGACTACTATCTTTGCTTATATTATCCTCTTTAGCTTCGCTTTTATTAGTGTCTCTAATTAATAT
>SWBL01000152.1:0-114673 GCA_024195585.1 Aureobasidium sp. EXF-3400
ACAAGAACCTCGCCGCACACGTCTCGCCCGCTTTCCGTGTCGAGGAGGGTGACCAGGTCACCGTTGGCCAGTGCAGACCTCTCTCCAAGACCGTGAGCCTCCCTCTACCAACAAGACAAGACAGAATATTAACAACACCAGGTCCGCTTCAACGTCCTCCGCGTCCTTCCCCGCACCGGCAAGGCCGTCAAGCAGTTCAACAAGTTCTAAGCTGCTCGCTACATCAACAACCATGGTCATTTTCGGGAGTCTTCTCTGGGATGGGGCATCAACGCAGGCGACAGGAAGAGCAAAATAGTCCCTTTTCTGCAGCCTTGAAAAAGCAACGTGCCTTTTGTCGCATCTTTTTTTTCCTTCAAAATACCATCACAACCCCCAACGACGCCCGCTCCGACACTCAAAAAAGGAAAAATATGGCTTTTTACGATACTTGCACAAGGAAGGGTTGTTTCTTTTGTCTGCGCCAGCCTGGGATCGGACGTATGCTGTGTCGTAAAAAGTCAATGCCACACGTTGAAACATGATTTTCTTTTTTTTCTCTGCATCGTTTCCTCTCGCGCTGAGTCTTGTGTTGATGCGATGCGACAGCTAACCATAGGTCCGATGTTCACAACAGGCTCACCAGCTGAAGAACGACTTGCACTGGACACATCCAGCCACATCCCTGATGCGCCCTCTTTCGTGGTCGATATACCCTGGGGCTTCGTTTAACATCGAGCCTCAAAACACATCTGGATCAAAGTCAAGAAAGCACATGCTTCACATTGCAATCACCTCACGGCCACAATCACCAATATCGTACCATCTGTACCCCTATGCGATCTGCTCAAGTGCAACATTGCTTGTGACATTCCTGGTTCGACTTATCAGTTCTTGTAAACTTGCATCGCATCTCGTTGATTGTCCCGTATGACCGTGCATGTTTCGACCTCTCACCTTAAGGCTACTGAGACTTATATCAGATATGATCAGGTAAGCGAATTGAAGTAGGTCTCTATTTCTACTCAATTCTTATCAATCTGCTAGCTCAAGATAAAATCTTGACGTTTACACAAATTAAAAAGGGCTTCATGCATGTTGTCGCATAACGTTCGTCATGACTTCGATCATGGTATCCACACACTGGTAGCCCTTGCCTACATATCACCGTCAGGATATTGTACCATCACTCCTTCCTCCTTTGCCTCACTCAGTTAATCTCTCTCACCAATCCCGTCCCCCTTTGTCTCGACCGAGAAAAACATCTTAGCATACACCTCTTGTGCCTTGCTCTTTCTGCTGTTGACGCTTAGCCATTGCCAATTACGGCCATTGTCATTTTCTCGCCGTGTCTTTCATCTCAGACTCTGTACAAGTAGCAGCATACTCACTATGCATCAGCATTAAAGATCGGCGAATCTCTTCTTGCTTGTTTACCTTCGGTTTCTATACAAATGAGCGAAGATGTAAAGCGATCAGATTCAGCCTCCAGACATGTTAGTAATCTCTTGAACACTCTGTCAACCACTTATCCTGCTACCACCTCCAATCACCCCAGGCTTTCGATTACTGTCCTTCGCGCATCGCCACACTCTCAATCCGGTAGGAACAGGAAAGCATCAGCAGGTACATCATGAGTCCCTATACAAAAAAGTAAGCTCGTTCTTCCTATCCACAATTCGTTTGAGAAGTGATCTTCTTCTCCCTGTTACACACATTGCTTGAATTTCAGCTTTGCACAAGGAGTTGGTGCATGTCTCTTGAAAACTTTCTGTCTAGATCGCACATAACACAACCACAGCAAGGTTGTTCTGCTTCTGGGGGTATTTGTTCTTGTCTCAGGTGACATATTCCTAGACAAGATCTCCTATGCGCAGGTTTCTTGAGCTTTATCAGCTTGCTAATAAAATTATATCCGTTGACGTCCAGCTGGAATTGGGCCATGTTTGTGTTCAAGGGTAGCTTCGATTTCTGTTCCACGACGAAAACACACAGTCTAGGGTCACTCACTCGCGGATAATCCTTGTTGATGTGTATTATTCTGACGCCGGCAGCTCCAGGGGAAAGAAAGGGATAAGATAATGGTTGGTCTATCTGTACAGGCCTCTGACTTTTGTTTTTGACCATGCCCGTCCGAACAGGTTTCAAGTCAAGATATCAAACCACGACATTTGCTTTCTGTGATGGAGCAGGCGAACTTATCGCTAAGCAATAGAAAGCCCCAGTATCAGACTGCTACTTCGCACCTTCCTATAGGAGAAAACATGGTAGTAAAGATTCTCGTTCTGCTTTTCTGCTAAACCGTCATCGATATCTTGTTACTCTTCTTTCTGATTCATGAGCCAATATACACGTGCAGTAAACACTATTGTCAATGATACACAAAAACAGTCACTGTAACAAATTTACTGCGATACGTACAGCAGTACAAATCTGAGTAGCAATGTGTGTGTATGGCGATCTAAGAGAAATCTTTGACGAAAGGGCAGGTATGACAACATTCTCATCTGGAACTGAATCCTTGCCGTTTGCACAACATTGAATCGAATTCATTGTCACTTCCTAAGGATGTTTGAAGCAGGTGGTATTGAAGTTGTGCAAAACTCATCATTGGCAGGCTGTTCTGGTTTTGACGAGCTTCACACCAGATAATGAGGTTATGTTTCCACAACAACTTATCTACGCAGCACCAGACTGATGCAATACAAGCTGAAAAACTGCATGAGCACAAATAAACAATTCATATGATAAGGGGTGTTGCAGGGCGAAGATGTATGTGATTGGAATGTCAAAAAGATAGTTGAAGGTACAACCCTGGCACACATCGCCAGATATCACCCCGAAATGCAAGTGCATATCTCTCTAGTTATTGCTGTTGAGGCCTTGTCCTGCAATCAACAAGAGCAGAAAAACGTCACAAAGACTGTCTAAATAAGCTTTGTTCCACATATACAAGCATAGAATTCGTCTCTTTGTGGGATCCTGGCTTTATCACATGTAAGCAGCTGCTTGAGAAGCACATCTATTTTGAGCCAGCCTACATCGCTCAGTTTCGCCAGAAAGAGACGTGAATAGAGGATTGAGCCGATCGAGCCTACGCGGAGACTTGATGCAGACAGAGAAGAAGCAGGCGATGATTTACACCACCCAAATCAAGAAGTTTGGATACTTTAATTGCTTCTCTTTTAATGCAGTTAAAGTAGTTTGAAGTAAAGTCCGCATCCTGTTTTGGTTATTCCCGGATCCTTGAAGATAGGCGGTCAAGATCCGTCCCTTTGTGTCGTCACATTCAGACTTCTTGCAATTGTGGCTTGCTGCTCTCGACTCCTTCAGGCTTCAATAACTGTCAGTGAACAATGTCCGCGGGAGGATTAGCTTACTCTAAACCTCTTCTGTTCTGACACTCAGAGCCGAAGGATCGTGGTGAAAGGCTTTTTTTGCGTTTATCGACCATTCTGGACTTCTGTCGTTCATGACCGATCGATATCCAATTGCAAGGGCTATACGCGGCTTAAGGGTCCATATAAGAAAAGGTCATAAAATTCCCCCGGACCGTTTCTGTGCATCTTTTAGACCATGATCCTAACCCTCGGAGTGATTATCGGCGCAAAATCTGGGACTAGTTCTTGTCACACGCATGTCGGTCGGATGGATGCGCCACAACTCGTGGACGCCGAGCATGATGGTTCCGTGGTATACGCTGCTCCGAACACGTGCGTTTGACACGCTAGATTTTCGTAGAAGTATGGCTGAACCATGTTCTCCCTTGCTTGAACAGGATAGCCGCACCGCGTTGTGATGGTTACTGGGAGTCTGCAGCGCTGTCGTCGTGGAATTTAACCGGCCATTACGCTACGCATCAGTGTACTGGACCGTACTTCGAGCATCCTCAAAAGACTAGAACCTGGAAGTCGGCAATCGCAGCAAGTGCTCGCTCTTGTTGTGGGATAAGCGGCGGCGCAAGTGGAGGAATACGATGCCCGGCTGGTACTTTGACCACACTGCTCGTGTTCACGATCTCTGAGTGCTTGCAAATAACTCTTCCGTGAGCCAGAAGATTACAGAATTCGCGTCAAAGTTTGCTGCCGGAATACACTCCGAATAGTAACACGCATGTTGTTAAAGACGGCGTGCGTTCGGTATGATATTCTGGCATGGTGGGTGATCAGATGTGTCATTGACTCATTACACAACAAAAAACCTTCATTTGGCCGGAACTGTCTTAGCATCAAGCACTGGACTTGGTTAATAGAGCACCGGCTCATATTACCATCCAGGGAAAGAACGTGTGAAGATGGGAGCAGGGTTCCAAACGATTGTATGATGTTCAGACCCACCAGTTTTAGATTGATGCAATCCGCGAGCCGGGTTGCAGATTGCCATTTGCAGCTTCTCAAGTAAGCAACCAGGAAGAGGACAATATGGCAGATCACTCGATGCCGAGTCATTCTCTGCTGTGGTATATTGAAGAGATCGAGCTGGGCACGCTATGACTGACTCGCCTCGTTCCGAAACCGATGAACTGCTTTTTTTCTCTGATCGTGTTCCATTATTGCTGACACTCTAGACGAGCACGAGACAGACACTGATGAGAATAATTAATTCTTGAATCCAAAGTCGAAAGATCTGCCTTTACGGCCGCAAGGTATAATAGAAATGTGGCGTGGCGGATAAATTGCTTCGTCGAAAATGTGGTCAAAGTGTTCTGGAAGGTGGACCCTCTGCCGTTAAAGAATAGGATGCGGGATGGAAAGTTGCACACCGTTCGCTTATAGGCGAGTCTTGCTGGAGATAGAACCATCGCTTGCGCAACGGACCTGATATTTCGCTTGCGCAAAACACGCCATGTAACCGATTACGTGCCTCTTCGAACGGCCGGATGGATGATGGCGGTATCAATGATGTGCTCTGGTGGGTTGTCGTCTATGCTATGTCGACTTGCAATTGCGGTGACTCGATGTTTGATCTTCTTCGCTACTCGCGCGGATTGAAAGAACCCGTCGGTTGTGTGGGCACGAGCGGGCCAAGCGATAACCCGTCCTTATCGACGTGCAAGTGCTATCAGTCGTGTGTACTCGAGTACAACATGTAATGAGAATGCAGTGGCTGACTCGGAAAATCGAAGATGAGCTGAGGATGACTCGAGGATGAAGAACGGCATGTAGAGCGCATGTAGGGCTTTTCCGTGTCCGCACAATCCTGGCTCGAATGCAAGCATCATCATCAGCTGGAAAGCCGTCCACGGAAGTTGTTCTCGGATGCGCCCTTCTGCTTGATGTAAGAGTGTTGTAATCGGACTCGGCTCAGTCGTAGGACGAAGACTACATCAATGGCCTGAACGGTATGTGCTTGTTGTCTACAGAGAGGGTAGATATTGATGGCCAAAGAGTGACCTGTCTTGGATTCGAAAGACGATGTTGTGCAGGACAGGTACGATTAAGTGCCTTGTGGCTCTGAGCCATCGCCAACAAGAACCACGAAGGGTATCGCTTGCTAAGATCGATATCAAGATACAATGCCGATAGCGATTTGATGATATAGAGATTTTGGGCAAGTAGTTTAGCAACATCTGTTCCCCGATGCTCTAGCATATAGGTAGGCATGTTGCCATTATACGTGGGCATGTCAGTAAAAGTGAGATCCATACAATGTCGGCGAAGCCTGAGCGACCCGAAGGGCCGCGCTCCAAGCTGAAGTCTACCTAAAGGACCTATATCACAAATTCCGAGCCTCTCTTACTTTTGGGTGTCTGGCGCAGCGGTAGTGCACTCGCTTGGCACTTAGTACGTGCCTTTAAATGAGTGTAGTCGAAGTCAGAAAGCTTGCCACTCCTATACTTTCACCTACTGACGGAACCCATATGAGCAAAACTGTAGCAAAAGTACCAAAATGATGGACGACGAGGGGATCGAACTCTCGACCTATCGCATTCACGCTAAATAGTATGCCGCTCTATTGCTAGAGCGCCTACTACATGCGAAGCGAGCGCGCTACCACTGCGCCAGACGCCCCAATATTATTAGGTTGAAGGGTTGGCAATGTTGTTATTTCTTTATTTTTTCTCCCGCTCCTACAGCTCTTGAGTACAATCAGGTAACCTAGGGTATGATCCAGTCTCCATGATCATGAAATCCAGATTAGCCTCTCAACTACCGTACCTTAAAACACTTGCAGCTCTGCAAACGAGCAGCAGACAGAGCAGAAAAAGTTGGTGAGTTTTGCGACCAGAGCTATGAGTTGTCATGAGTGATGCTAGAGGAAGCAAGAAGATAAAATTCGTAGAATGATGAAGCCTCTTTTTTTTCTTCCCCCTCAAAACCTTGGCGAAGTCCGTTTGCTATCAAAATTTGCCCATTGGTAGCATTTCCGAGGACACTCTTAACAGGGTCTCATGTGAGAGGCAAGACATAAGCAACAACCGTGTTCTTTATGAGTGATAATCGCTCAGATGGTCAAGATTCTCGTGCTCGCTCTGATATCTACAGGATGAAGAAAGCACGATTGAGTATGGGGCAGAGGTTCACTTGCAGAAGTACCGTACTGGTTGACAACCACTCATGTTCCCCTACGGCTTCAAGCGCCAAACAGTCACATATCGCAGTGCATGCGACACACATAATGAACCCATCACCGAGCAGTCATAATGTAGGAGTATATTGCAACCATGGAGAGCTGAACGGGGAAGCAATACGCAAATATATTGGGACTTGGTGCCCAACATATTGCGACAATGCTTTCATTTGTCATTGTCCCTGCAGCTGCCAACCCCGGGAACGACACCTGCAGGTAAGAACAAACTATTGATAGAGCGTGTGGATCTTAGCTTGCATGGCATTGAAATGTGCGCCTCTGGTGCAGGAACCAGAGAGTTCTGATAGGAAGCTCGTCGCAATGTAAGCGATCAGATCTTTAGATGGAAGCGACACATAACCCGTTACACATGTGAGAGGTCGGCAAGACATATGTGCCTTGTGCTACGACATGATGCCCACGTTGCGATGGCAGGCATGCTCTGTGATACCGCATGGGTGGCTGGGCTTCAAGCTAGTAATGCAAGACAGCTGGTCGTTGAACAGGGCTGCATACTCAAAACAAATATTGGGGATCATATAGCGAAGGTAAGTCGTCAGTATGCCCGACTCATGCGCGTGACAAAATATTGTCACTAGGAAAGTATGCTTACTTTCCAGGACAGTCACCTCGGACACACATATGTGTACCTTGCTTCACATGCATACATGTATTGATTGCGAAAATTGAGGGTTGTTTGCTGGATTGCTCGGTCGAGGTAGCAGTGCGCACTGAGTGCTTCATGTAGTGTGAGGGTTGAGATTCCACAGTACCATTCAACGCGTGCCTGATCATTGAGCATCTAAACACAGGAAGTCGGCTCCGAAGCTGCAGTGAAAAGAAAGATGGATGGTCTTGATACATCGGGTCACACCAACCACTCGAGGAGAACCACATGCGGGCAATGATGGCACACGGCGCTTAGCAGCTTGTCAGTTGTCGCCCAACGCGACCAGTCACATTTCCTGCGAAAACCTGCACCGCCGGTATGCTGCATGAAATTTGCACGTGGGCCTTTCCGATGAGCCATGGATGTCTCGCATGCGGTGTCTCGGGTGTCGGGTTGCGATTATGGCGTTACTCGAAAAGGATGACATGAACCACGGTCTCGGGCAGCGAGTTCATCAAAAGGCATGAACCCGTCGGAATGGCACCTCCGATCGCCTCCGCGAAAACTGATTAAGCATCGATGTATGTGTTTTCAGAGGTGGTAGAACGCGCATCCAGGCGAGCAAAGCCGTGCAGAAGCGTCGAGTCAAAAATGCATGTTGTTGATGCACTTTTGCATTTGCAGTACGATACAGGTTCTCGACCTGGCAAGGATGGAGGAGTTGGAAAGTGGAGAGGTCTTCCGAAGTGGGGAGACAAGAAGCAAACACGAAGCAAACAATGCCATCATCATGAGGTTGGCTCTCACCCTCGCAAGCAACGATGAGGTTTGTAAGGTACGGTGTTTTCAAATTCGTCATCTTGCAATCATTTCACAACATCCAAAAAAGAGAATTTTGATCATGTCGAATGTCAAGCAAATCAAGGTTACAGAGCCCTGGCTCAAAACTTCGTGCGGTCTGGGTGAAGCTCCATTCTGGGACAAGAAGAGCAACACGTTGCGCTTTCTCGACATCGTCAAGAAGCAGCTTCATGTTGTGAATCTCAACGAGGGTCCTTCGTCGCACAAGACAATTGACCTCCCATTTTCCATCGGTTGCACGGCCAACATTGAAGGCAATGATGACGAGTTCATCTTCGGCGGCAAGGAGGGGTATGGCATTGCAAACAAGAAAACTGGAGAGCTGAGATACATCAAAAAGTTCTGGTCGGATGAGGAGGTGCAGAGTGGCAGGGCACATCGCTCGCGAAGCAACGATGGCTCGGTCGACAGCCATGGCAGATTCTACGTTGGAACCATGAACGACCCTACCGTTGTGGATGAGCCTGGACCGGAAGGTGAGTTGATCCCCTGACCGCTACTGAATTATCATGCTGAATCTTGACACAGGTATCTTATTCAGACTGGACTCAGACCTCAGCCTTCACAGAATTAAGGAGCCCGTTACCATCCCCAATGGAATGTCATGGACCTTGGACAACAAGACCATGTACATTACTGACTCGCCGACGGGCAAAATTGAGGCCTATGATTACAATGCGCAGTCTGGTGAGATTAACCTCTCAGCTGCTCGTCCCTTCTTCGAGTGCCCAATTGAGGGCGGAGTCCCCGATGGTCATTGTCAAGATGCCCAAGGTTATTTCTGGGTTGCCATGTTTGGAACAAGCAAGGTCGTGCGGGTGAGCCCGGCGGGCGAGATCACCGTCGAAATCACCCTTCCGACAAGATGTGTCACCTGCCCAGGCATCTGTGGGGAGGATCTCTACATCACGAGCGCAGAGGAAGAAGACCCAGACAAGTACCCCGAGAGCGCAAAACTACAAGGAGCCACATTCAAGGTTCCGATCGGTGTTACAGCCGCTCCGATCAACGAGTTCAAGATGTCAACCAAGGTGTGAGCGGTGCGTGGTATCAGCTCACGTGGGTTGCAATCCAGAAGAAACTGAAACGATTCTAGATGGTGAACACTGTGGGGGACGTACGATACATTCTAGATTTAGAAAGAGCAAAGAATGAATGAATCGGTTTCCACCACGCTTCCGCTCTGCTCAACCGATTCTGGAAGCACGGCACAGTCGGTAGGGGAAGTTACACCTCAACCGTGTTCCATACACGATTCGTAAGATCGCCCGCTTCCGTCAGCTGGCTGCTTTTTCATGGCGTGTTTTGGCAGTATTAAGAAGCCTGACTAAGGGCTTTGTAATCTCCGATCCATGAACCGTAGAAAGTCAATCAGCTGTTGTTCCTGGTTTCAAGAACCATCGTCAGCAGCATACGTCGATACCTACGTAGATCCTCGAACTTACATAGATTTGCAGCACCGATGAAGCTGAAATAGGTGGCTTGAATTAGCTTCCGCCAGCGATTTTATAATTATCGGCTATACAGCACCAACACCTCGTACATGGAAACGCTGATCACGTCCTAGCTTCACTACCGCCCAGGGCTTTGGAGGCTTGTAGAGTGCGTGCCAAGCCTTGTCTTCATACGTCAAGGATTCGAAGGGGCATGGTCGATTCCAAAATAGCAAGATGGTGTTTCAGTTGTTGCATCTGTACGGGGTAGTGAGTTCTGTTCCTGAGGCCGACTGCAACTTGCAAGGGCGAAAAAGGCTAAAAGCACAAGGCTAAAAGCACGAGGCTTGAGGCTGTCGAATACAGTTCCGTAGCTGTTCTAAACCCCGTTCTAAGATGTCTAGGATGCGTCCGACCTCGTGGCAGCCCGAGCGCTCAGACCACCTCCTCGTGGCTCTATCCGAGCTCCAGTAGCGCAGGCCCCACAAGGAGCAACCGTGAATCCTCCAACGGCAGCCTGCGGCAAGTGAGCGTAAACCTTCCTCGCATCTCGACGCCAGAGATGATGATTTGCAGCGAGCTGGACGCGGGGCACCGGCCGGTACGTTGGTGTACCATCCTTGATTTTCTCGTGAATCGCAGAAAACAACACATGCGAGATTTGGGCTGTGGTTCTGCACTATCTGTTCACTCACACGAGAGACACAATATCGTGCTGCCGACGCCCGGCTACTTGGTAAATATCTCGGTACATGCAGCAAGCGCTGTCTTGCTTACCGAGATGACGACAACTGGTAACCGAGTCTCGAGATGCAGCAACGATTGTAAGCTGCTCGACGTGCCGTCCTCGTCAATGTCGTAAGCTCGTGCCGCATACGTACGGACCCAATCTGGTAGAGAGACAAACAATTTGGGAAGCCCATTCTGAAACACGACCGTTGAGAATTTGACGACTCGCGATCGCTTCATCAAAGAAGAAGATGCCGCGAAACAGGGTCAAACTCCACTCTGCTTACCAAGAAGAAACGGGAGACGGTGACGGCCGGAATTCCCTGCCATCCCCACCTTCTCTTTCGAGAAATCTTCTATCGGTGACTGCGCGAAAGTCACAATCTGCGAAACGGCAGGAACGGCCGCTAGAAAGGACTGAGAAAATAGAACCGAAGCCAAAGGATTCATGAAAGATGTAGTTTCTGCGCCTTGCAATGTAATGACTGATGTCAGTCTGTCATTATCGTTTCAAGCCATGTCGCAAGCGCTGATCCAATACGAAGGGCACTTTGAGGCGGCAACAGCGGTGGTTACCCATGCCAACGTGCTCATGTATCCAAGGGCAGGACATCTGCTCTACGACATGCACCTCTTGATAAGTTGCCTCTCACCGTAGAACCTACGTGTAAAGAGATAGATCAATCTGGAATGCAGTTTTCCTGCAACATTATGTTGCTGCAATCGCTCAATCTGCCGAGTTTAGTTGGAGTGATGAAAGTACTGCATGACTCTTTTGGCGTACTAGCTAGGGCCGGTTGTCGTCCTGATGTACTACGCAGTCTAAGTGTGCAACGGCCAACACATGTTGCGACCTGCATCCAATGCATATTCCGTTCGAGCGAAAGTGCGTCCGTGACTCGTTCGTCGTGACTTGTCGTCTGGGTAGCGACATCCCCAAAGGGCATCCAACCAATAGCATAATTCTCTAGGAGAGAGAATATGCATTGTTTTGTTGGCACCACATGTGCCTTGAGGCAGATGTCGGCGCTTCTAACTACACCTCACATGATGCATGCTCGTCTGCGGGTTGTATGTGCCACCCTTCAAGCCACGGTTGACTGGATTGGTCAATATCACTTCCTCTAAATCTGGCTCCATTCGAGAAGCGAACAACTGCTTGTGACATGCATGCCATGACCTACCCGGCGTTCCTAGCTATCCGATAGGAGTAATAGTTCTGATAGAAAATGCGTTGTCTCCACACTTTCCAAAAACCACTCACCAGTCATCGAGACGTTGACACGCGATAGCTGGCATCGTCTCGAATTTGACCGAGCATACGAGCGAGTCAGTCGTGACTACCAGTATTCTGAAACAGACAGATCTAACGAAACCTTCGTATGAAGATACCTCGTGGTCGAGCAGGGGTTAGCGATGTCGCCATATTGCCCACCATCTACTAGAGACAGCATTATGGCATGCAAGGGCCAAAGTCTGATAGATTCCCTGGTGATTCAGGCCCGAAACTTTGACATGCTCTGAGATTGTTGCGGATCAACGGTCATACACGCAGAGTACATGTTGGTGCGGACGAATGGCTTGTGCGAGATTCAGACACACACGCTCAACCCCTACTCGAATCCATAAACCGCCGCTACCGCCGCTAAGGCATGCAGCACGAAGCTATTTTCTTGTATCCCTCGGAGCTTGAAGTGACGAATTACGAGGAAAGGAAGGAGATCTAGGAGCTGATTCGCAATGGAGTGGCCCGCGACGGCCTGGAGATTGTGCTTGTAGCGCTGCCGTCGTCATACTTTGCCCTTGATCCCCCCTGAGCAAAGCAATGATCAAACGCAAACCTCGATACTGATGGCTTGACTCGCCAAGTCGAAGCGGCATTAAGGTTGCGCGCACCGAAAACCTTCACGATCCTTTTTTTCGCACAAATCAGAAGACGTGGGCAGGCTGAATGGGCACAGACCGACGACACAGCGCCACATGGTCCCGGGGTCGTGCGTCTGGATGGATGGGAGGGAGGTGGTCGACTCGCATGGATGAGCGAATGCAGCCAGCTCATCAACGCCAGTGATGCGGTTTGCTTGCTTGGAAACACTCGCTCCACAACTACCGAAGGAGGGTCATCGGCAGGTTTTCTTTCTGGCTAAGATCTGAGGCGCGGAGCCGCCTTGGCCCTGACGGGTTGACACGCAGACTTTGCTGTGCTTGAGGTTCCATGGCTCACAGCGGCGGGTAACAGGTGACGAGGTGATGGCCTCGCAGAAGTCTGTAAGCGAGTGTCTGCAAGAACAGCACAGGTGGGCAACACTTTTCGCGTGCTTAACAACAGCAGCAACTCTCGAGTGGCACGCTGGGGACAGTCCAAGCTTCGAGACAGGGCCCGCAACTGCCCTAGCCAGTTAGTGTGACACCAACGTTCAGGAAGCATTTGCATGCACGAACATAGTTCTTGCCTTGCCGCTCGACGACCCCAGTGCAAGTACCAAAGTCTAACTCAGTCGATCTCCGTCGACGCCAGCTGCTGCCCACCTGTGCAAAATGATGCTACCATTCCCAATCAGGCCCCGGCTTTATCTGGCCCGCGCGTTGCCTGCTGTCATGTCATTTCAACTCACCGCAACCTGCCGATCGGTCTTATATCACTGGTCTGGGTGTTTGGTTGATCGGGTACCTTTCTAGCCCATATACTCGGCCGCGCTCCCACATACGTCCAAACCCCTTCCTGCACTCATTTTCCTCATTCCTTTACTACCCCCCCGGGGCAACCGATCTGTCCACCTCGGCATCTCATCCCATCCAGCACCCAATTGCACATCCGCCTTGTGAGGTACACTAGATACTAGTTGTCCGATCAGCTTTGATTCGTCTTTCCTTTCCACTTGTCGTCACTTCTCTCTGCGAGTAGCAATATACCCTAAAGTCTAGCTATCCTAGTCACTGCCGTGGGACGTTTCTATCGTCCCACCTCATCAGTCAAGCTGGCTATCCCAGACTTTACACCTCGTCCTTTGCACGCTCTCTCCCACGACCAAGGTCATCACAGTCAGTTTTTCGGTGTTAACCGAACTACTCCTGACTGCCGACCACTTCGATACGACTCGCCCTTCTTGTCAGTTGAAGGAGGCGACCGTAACGCTTCCATCAGCGGCCAACAACGCTCATGGTCAGCATCGTCGGAGAGCAAGCAGGCGCAAAGCAAGGATTTAATGTCACACTGGTCTAACCCCCAAGGCCCTCCATCGATACACGACAACGATGGGCATGCCCGCTATACAGCACCTACTTCACATTCACGACATGCATCCAACACTTCTTCCGGCTACCTTGAATCGACAACGACCTCTCCACAAGCACAAAGACATGGACAGGAGCTTCTACCTCCGAGAGGGCTTGAACTTCCTCCACTTGTGAGGGCTCCTGTATCCCCATCTGTACCTCGATCCGTCACACTACCTTCGGTCCTCAATCCTGTCACTGATGAGGCTTCTATGTCTATCCAACGCAGGAGGAAAGCGGACGAGATTGATTCACCACATGACAGGGTCCCGACGCTACCCCCTCTCGGCCCAACATCACAAGGACCAACCTCGCTGTCTAGACCAGGAAGCAACACTCCGCTGCCTCTTCTCACAGAACCGTTGACCAGTGCTCCTAGAAGAATGCTGACACCTAAATCCCCTCTTCGAAGAGCTATTAGCCTGTCTCACCTCAACCCTCCCAATGGCGTTATGGATGCCCAGCAAAACCCTTTCCCTTTATCTCCTCGTTCTAGACCTTACGCGGTTCAACCTGGAACAAGTGGTGCTCCTCCTCTTCCGGCTCCGCCAGCTATTAGCTACGCACATCAGGGATATATGCAGTCTAACTATCTTACAAGGACAGCCAGCCCTGAATCTGGTTCGGCTCAACGCTATAGTGCCAGTCCTAGCCCTAACTACTCAGCTTATGATCAAACTTCCCCTGGCGAAGCGCATGCATCTGGGTATCTTTCAGTGTCTGATGCCCATCGAGCCAGAGGATTGAGCATGACCCCCAGCACTTCAGCACCGCACGTCTCGGAATCTTATCACGTCGGCCTCAACGGTTCTGGATCTAATTCTGTTCAGATGATGACTCTCAAGACTACTGAAGGAGATGTTCGGTTTCCCGTCGACGTCCAGGCAGCGTCTCGAGTGGCGGACGAGAAGAGACGCCGAAATGCTGGTGCAAGTGCAAGATTTCGTGAACGTCGCAAGAGAAAGGAAATGGAAGCCTCCCAGACTATCGCGAGACTCGAGCAGCAAGTCAAGGACATGACTGAGGATGCCGATTTCTACAGACAGGACAGAGACATACTCGCTTCCATCGTATCGCAATTCCCTGGAGGTCGCGAACACCTCCCTCGCCCTCAATCGCCAAGAACAAGGAGGAATGGTAGCGGGTCTGGCCAAACAAATCAAGGCCATTATGCCGAGGTTCAGAAACACAGTCCTGAACCGATCAGGAATGTTCGCAAGCGTGGCGATTCGCCTATTCCGCAAACATACGTACAAGCACCAACGCATAGTCACGCACCCCCGCCACCGCCTTCGGCGAATACGCTGATGCCCCAACACCAGCACAACCAGATGCCGGCTCGCACCGCCCAAGCTTCATCTCTACCGCCACCCTCCATGGCTCATACCGCAATGCCTGCGTCTAATCTTCCTCCGCCACCACCACCATCTATCATGCAGGCTCCGCCGATGACTGGTCCCGTCAACCCTTACGCACGCCACGAGACGGGTATCCGATTCCATCTGCCGCCTCACGGTCGTTGAAGACCTCTTACTTGTACAGAAAAAAAAGCGCACTTTCCCTGTACCTATGTTTACGGTGCTTTCCTCTTTGTCAACGATACCCATCTAGTCATTTCCAGCATCGTCTGCGAATTTCAGCATGCTACTCGGCGCTGGTCACTCCGTTAGAACCAATTGGGATTCATTCCTATTTCTTATACGTTTATCACTGGTCCCGGCGTTCATCCTGATTTTTAGATACCCCTACTATTACACTCGCTTAGCACTAATGTATCAATACCTTCGTTTTTTTTTTTTGAGCTCTCACACACGTATTGCTGCCCTGGGTACTGTCCTGTCCGAATTCATCAGTCATGGTTAATCCCGAGGTTGTGTTCTTCCAAATCCGGCTATCGGCACTATGGATCCGATCCAAGCTCGCGGAACAAATTAGTGCGGCTGCTTCAATTTAGGCCGATCTTGTTCTTCGACCGGAGCAAATCGAGAGAAAAACTGGAAGAAGAAGAAGAAAAAATCCAACGGCTTGAGAGTTGGAAGTTGGAACAGTAAATTTTCAGACGCTTCGAACGCTGCATGCAGGGCGCAAGGTGGATGCGTCTAGCATACGGCCGCAGTGACAGAGCCACATGGGCCGGACGTGGACCGCTGTCAGGCACGTCTTTGAGCGAACTCTAAAAATTTCTCGAGACTCGAAGCTCTGAGCTGCGCTCCGCAAATCAGACGATTCTGTCTCGTGGCTTGGACTAAGAAGCAAGGAAGGAATAGGTGCACTGGGCCGAACGCTCTTACAGCTTTTCGATGTCAGATTGGAGTACAGTAATACCAAGATTTACGAGTCATTATTTCCTCATTTGTGCTTGGGAACTTCTTCAAAAGTACCCATAACAGCGGAGCATTATGCAAGTACACAATTCGTATCTGCATCCTGATGTACAATCTATCGATTGGGGGCCCGAGGAGAATACTGCATTACCAAACAGATCTCTCTCGGGCCACAGGCATCTACTCAAAAGGGAAGCAATCATCCATGATCCTGGCCTTCGGGACGCAATATTATGGTATAATTTGTTCATCACGATTCTGCTGACGTAGGTCAAATTTCGGGAGTTGGAAAACACGCAGCTGGGCTGCGATCTTTCTCTGTGCTTTATCACAAGTAATCAGTCGAACAAGCAACGATCAACATGGAGAGTGCCTCGTCAATCAACACCGTCATTCTGGACTATCCAAGTATGTAAGAAGATTTGGAAGCTCGAGTTGGTTGATCGAGAAGCTGAGAGCCCTCGTACGAGGCGACAAACAAGGCAGTAGATCAGCAGGGATGATAGAAGCTTTGAGTCCGAGGTGTCAGAGAGGCAGAAGTGTACCAAACTTTCGCAATATCACAAGTTGGCCAGAAGAAGAGCAAGACGTGCTGTTAGAGTCGCAGGCTAGCGACTCAAGAACGTGGACACGACTCAGAGGCTGAAGTTACTCCGTATTTCCCAATGAACCGGCGGATCTGTGTGGACGTTGGAAGGTGCAGGCGCAGCTTCTCATGGTGGGTGGCGCGTTGCGGTGAAAACATTGAAAAGGGGATAGTCTGCAGGGAAGCCCAACTGGTTGAATCTTCGTTGCTAACGAGAATCCAGCGGCGATCAACGTCTCTTTCGGCCTGTTCGGACGCAATAGGTATGGTCTACTCCTCCCTTTTTGGCTTCCAAGCCCGGCGCGTCCGGGCATGACTTGGTGCTCCCCGCCGGCGCGAAATGGCGACATCGCGCATCGTGAAAATCACAATCGAACACTTTGGAGATGCGAACAGTAGTCACTGCTCTTCTGTTCCAGCCATCGCTCTGTAACCGAGCACAACAATGTCTTGGTGATGGCAGACGTAATGTGACAGATGATCTACTTTTTTGCGGACCGCGGGCAGATTTGATGGAAGATCTGATTCCAGCAAACAAATAAGGAAAATATCGCGTCTCTCACGCGTCCACCAATCCAATCGTCAAATCGGCAGTGTGATTCTTCAACAAGCAACGGCTCGCTCAGAAATGCCTCGACTCCCCTTCTTGGACAGTCATCGGGATACACGACTGCCATCGAGACATGCTCGATTTGTTAGCTTTCGCGCACCCAAAGCGAGCAAGACTTTAATTATTGCGACATCGAGCCGGACGGAATAGGCAGCATACTCAAGCTCAAGGCTGTGTCGCGGTAGATCCACACGCGGCATCAAACCCTCTTCTCCATTGCAAAAGTTTCAGCTTGCGACGCTTAAGCAGACATCGTCCTGCGAGTCGTGCAGAGGTACGCGCCTTGTGTACCTTAAGAATCGAAACGCAAAACCAGCTTGGCAGAAGTTTCCTAAGCGCGCTGCAGAAGCCCTAGGGTTTCCTTCGAAAGGCTTGTTAGGCTGCAGTGAGCGGCTCCGCGGCTATTCACGACGTCTATGTCAATCGATTTAGTATGTATATCAAACTTCCTCTCGAGCATCCGTGAGCATCAAAGACATGACAGGTGTATGTAAACACAGCGCGCGCGATCTTCACCACAATGGGCATTGCAATTTCCCAAAAAGTACACAGCGAAGACGATCAACGTCAGCGCACAGTAGCCCCACGACATCATTGACCCTGATTTCGTGACCACGACTGAGCGTAACACGAACTGCCAGACAAGGGCCGGATACACGCCATCAGAACTGCAGAAGACGTTTCCACCGAACATTTCCGTTGGACCTTGCAGATTCTTGACACTGTTGTTCTGACTCTGACTCTCTAGGTTCGCATACCCTTTCTGAGCTGCAACGGTTTTGACAGTAAGTTAAGGCTTGATCCTTCTCCCTTCTTCCGATGCCATGCAACGATCACACGTGGGAGCTTCATTTCCAGCGATGGGGATTGGACAGGCTGATTGCGCTGAGAGCGTATGTAGTCCCCTGAGGCCAGACCATCGAGCCCACATATCAAGCTCAAAAGGTCGAGGCGCTACGACTGCACGACGAAAGCTACTTCTTACAGATAAGCACCCCATTCAAGGTTCAAAACATTGCATCGACCATCCGATCAGTCACCAAGGGACGTAAATCGTATACCGTACATTCTGGACTTTGCCATGAATGCCATCACATGAGTTTGGGTTACTGAAGCTCAAGATTGTCTCAATGGGCAAAACTGTTGCCAAATCAGGATATTTCCGACATGGTTGTCGGCTTTGTTGCACTTTCGGCGTACATCTTGGATAGGTAACTCCGCCATAGCACACTCGGGACCATGCTTTCTGAAATAAGGCCGAGTCGGCTCGCATACCAACCAGGTGTGTAGATCACCGAGAAACTAGAGTTTATTCTTGTTGCGATTTGAGATTCTTGCTCGCCATACTTTTGCTGCTTGGGCAGTATGTCGGCGATTAATACTTATCCTGCACCATGGATGGTTGAGACGAATGCACGAACGAGCTGAAGACCCTTGCGTTGTCCAGATGGGCATCGCTTGTGGCTGATGTTGTAGCCCAGTTACCAGCAAAGTGAAGGTCCTATGAATGAGTAGCTATTTGCATGATAGAACATCTCTCCAAGACAACAATCATCCACAAGCAACCTTGGGCATCGTTTACCATGTATATGTGCCTTCGCTAGAGCAAAACCGTATCTTGTCTGAGTCTCCACCCAAAGAACAAAGATTGACAGAACTTCTATTGAAGTCTACAGTCACCCATACGCAGCCTCAAGCCTCATCTCGCCAGGTATCTGTGCTTCCACTCGGAGCAAACATGTGTCTTGTCTGAGTCTCTGCTCAGCCAAAGATAATATATTCCTGTGTTTCTACTCTTGAAAGAGCTGAGTGTATGTATTGGACAGGATCTTGGAGAGACCAAGGTCATATACCGACTGATATACGCAAAGAGCTGTAGAGGCTTTTGACTTCCTCAAACACAACCTATAGAACCTCAGCCTGCAGGGTTTGAGGGTATGCAAGTTAAACATGGAAGAACATAAGCGTTCTCTAAGCTAGAGAGGAATCATAACCTATCTTCCTTCTTTACTAACAACAAAAGAGCGTTTCTCTATGGTGTGTCCTTGTTGCTTGCATTTCAGAATCTAGATACAATGCCTTCATGTTTGAACCAGCATCCACAAAGATCAGATAGCCGAGTCGATGGTCCATCTCAAGCCTCCGCCGTTCATCCCAGGCGTCAAATCAAGAACATAAATCGCTATTCATCGCCTCAATAGCACGTATGGAACTTTTTGTACTGTTGCGAGCAAAACGACATCCCAGAAAACGCAATACATATTCTACTCTACCTCAAAACCATTCCCGTTAGATGGCGCACATCCGTGTCTGCATATTCGACTACTCCGGTAAAAGGTGTGCTGGGTCCGGTTGAGTTCACTGCATTATGCCCTAGTCTTCGGTATCAAAATATTGCAAAGAATGAACATGAAGTTGGGAAGGGGAAGAGGGTAGATGAGACATTGCTGACATGGCAGTTGCGTAAAGTATACAAAAGAAAGACCAGATACCGTTGAGATTTCTCCCCAAAACGCCAGAGCTATTTTACAAAACTAATGTACAGTGTATATAGGGAAAGACGTGTGCTAGGTGTCATCAACGGTACTTAGCCAAGTCATCCTCTTGCTCTGCTGCTTCGAGCATTTCCTCATCGAGGCCCACTTCATCACCAACAACGTCAACACACCTTCCACAAAGCGAGTCAGGCTCGTCGGAAGTGAACTGCCAACATCTGATACACTTCTCTCCATTTGGTGGTAGGACGACAGCCTTTCCTGTAGCAGGGGCATTTTCGTCTCCACATTCAAATTCGCATTCGAACTTCCAGGCTGGCGGCTCCTCGGGTTCAAGGAGTGTGGCGCGAAGCTCTTCATCAGGTTCTTGTTCCGCGATCTTACGGCGGAAGTCAGGATCGTCAGGCACCATATCAGCTTCTGAGACGACGAAGAGTTCCGCTAGTTCGTCGGTACTGCGGAGATCGGACAGCAGAGCCAAGCATACACTGCCAGTCTCACGAGGCATCTGTAATTCAACACGGCATGCCAGGCCACTGCCAAGTCTGCCTGCTCTGCGTGCATTTTCTTGAGCGGCTTTGACGGCTGTTGAAACAGTGTTGAAGACCTTTATCACCTTGTCCATCGCACCTTCAGCTTTGAATGAGTCAAACTCAGCACTGAATGGGTACTCCCATGTTCTTCGGTTGATGTTCATGACATCGTATTCGTGCCATTGTTCAGGGACGTGTTGCCATACTTCTTCAATGAGGTGAGGAGTGATGGGTCCCAACATGTGACAAAGCTCTTCCATGATGATGAAGAGAACTGTCTGTGTGTGCCTGCGAACCTCTTCGTCCTCGGCATATAATCTATCTTTTATAACCTCAAAGTAGAATCCTGAGAGATCTGCATTGATGAATTTGTTGAGGGCTTGCACGCCCTTGTGGAACTCGTAGGCGGCGTAGTGCTTCCAAACTTCCGCTGCAGTCTTGGATAGTTGGTGTAGGGCGACTTGATCAGCAAAGTAAAGTTCTTTCATAAAGTCTTCAACAGGCAAAGGAGCAGGATAGTCGTGCATGATTCCTAGGAGCCACTTGAATGTCGTGCGGTATTTGTGGAGTGATGAGTGTACAGCTTGGAGGACAGGCTGGCCAATCACAACATCCTTGGTATAGTCACTGCTTGCAACCCACAACCGTAGAGCATCGGGTCCCATGGGGTCTTTCTTGGTTTGAGTAGGACGAGGGACAACTTTTGTTCCCTTCTTTGTCTTTGCTGGAGGTATGATGGTTCCGCTAATGATCTCCTCAGGCGAGATTACATTGCCCAAAGACTTGCTCATTTTGCGGCCAGCCTGATCAAGGGTGAAACCATGGGTAACAATGGCTCCAACAGGAGCATCTGCAGTATCGGTCTGACTAGAGAGATGAGTCAGGAGGAGAGATTGGAACCAACCGCGATGTTGATCAGAGCCCTCGAATATCATGTCTGCAACAGAACCATCCTCACGCTTGTCCAGTTGAGCCCAAGATGTTCCACTATCGAACCAGACATCCATGGTGTCCTTTCCACGAACATATGAACCACGATCGATTCCGGGGGCAATCCAAGCAGGATCATCAGGAGCATCGGCCCACCAAGCATCAGTGCTACGTTGTTGAATGGTCTTGATGATGTGCTCAATGCTCTGAACGGTGAGAAGTGCCTCGCCAGTTTCCTTGTGGAACAAGGCTGGAATAGGTACACCCCAGCTTCGCTGACGGGAAATGCACCACTGACTACGACCCTTCAAGAAGCTCTCTAGACGTGATTTGCCAGTTTCCGGGATGAACATGATGTCTTGGATAGCCTTGAGAGCGGATTCCTGGACACTTCCGACATTGGCGAACCATTGGTCGGTAGCTCTGGTAATGACTGGTTGCTTTGTTCTCCAATCGATAGGATTCTTGTGTCGGAAGTTGTGAGTCTTGAATACCAGAGAGGAGTTGGCCTTGAGCGAAGGCACGGAAAGCTTTGAATGGGGGTTCCTGAGCAGGGCGACGACAGCCTTGGCACCTTCCTTCTCGACGGGGAGACCATGAAGATAGGAAGGATCTGAAGGGAAAGCCTTGGTGGTATACTTTCCATGGTCATCAACAGGGGCAAAAGCTGGACCAATACCAAGCTTCATGCAGACATTATAATCGTCCATACCATGACCAGGGGCGATGTGCACAAGACCAGTACCTGAGGTAGCTGTGACGAAGTCGGCGTGGATGATCTTATTGTGCTCTGCGGAGATGACGTTGATGTACTCGGTGTTCTCCAGATCAGAACCAGAGATATTGTCGACAAGGATTTTGATGGCAGCGCCCTCTGGCAGGTGAGTCTGGAGTGATTCGACACGATCCTTTGCAACAAGCATTTGGCCTTGCAGGTCGTTGGGCAGGTCAGTAGCGGTGACCTCGAGCAGTACATAGTACATGTCGGAACGCACGGCGATAGCCTTGTTGGCAGGCAGAGTCCAGGGGGTCGTAGTCCAAATCAAGGCGCTGGCCGAGTCGGCGTGGACGGCAGAATTGTTGGCGAGGATCGAGGGCAGCTTGAGCAGAGGGAACTTGACAAAGGCAGCGACAACGCGGTGGTCCTCATCGTACTCGAGTTCGGCCTCAGCCAGGGCGGTTCCGGAGGAGGGCGACCAGTGGACGGGCTTGTTCTGGCGGTAGATCAGACCTATCGGGAGAAGAATCAGTATGGCACGCTATGGGCTGACAGGGCTGACAGGGACGAACCTCACCTTTTGCGACCATGTCTTTGAAGACTTGCAGCTGCTTGATCTCGAAGTCGGCGTCCATGGTCTTGTATGGCTTGTCCCACTCGCCCATGACTCCCCAGGATCGGAATGCGTCCATCTGCTCAGAGATTGTCTTTGTTGCCAGTTTCTTGGCAGCCTCACGGATGTCCAATGGGCTGAGGCCAGCACCGTGGGCGACACTAGCCTCCTGCTTGGGATCATCTACCAGGCTCTTGGACTCTTTCTGAAGGCTCGACTGTTGATGCGCCTGGAGAGCCTTGAGTTCGATGGGTAAGCCGTGGCAGTCCCATCCTGGCCTGTATTCGACCCTGAAGCCTCTTTTTGCGTATGTTCTCAGGATGATGTCCTTGTTGATCTTGTTCAAAGCGTGTCCAACGTGTACAGGGCCATTGGCGTATGGAGGGCCATCGTGCAGAACGAAGGTGTTGCGCTCGCCCCTCTCGTTCTCGGTCGGACGATTTTCCTTCTGCCAGGCATAAAAGTCGTCGGCGCATTGGTTTCGGTATTTGAGAAGTTCTTGGGTGGATGGTCTGGCGGGAAAGGTCGACTTGGGCAGGTGCAGCGTTTGCGACCAGGAGCCTGCCTCTGCTGCCGCTTGGAGTCCGCGTGTCAATCGGAACATGGTGGTGCCTTCCTTCAGCCAGTCCGCATGTCGTTCCTTCTCTTAATCTGCTCACCACTCAATCGTGGCTGGCTCTTGCCTTTGCGGAAAAAAGTCGCTGTAGCTCCTGCTGCTTCTGCGGAGAGCGGAAGTGTCGCCTTGGCGTGACTTCCTCCATCTCCGTCATCTTCTTCCATTTCTCCCGATATGTATCTGGAATCCACGCCAACGCCTTGCGATACAAGCCAACGTGACCTTCAAAAGCTACTTGTCGGCGTGCTTCTGCTTACCACCATCTTGCTCAGCCCTGCCTGAAACAAATCTCACCAAAAGGCGTCTCAACTTCGGAAGCCTATCAGCTATTGCACCAACCGTGAGTTCAGGAAATGTTCTTCCAACAAGCCATCTCCTCTCAAAACAAGACAATCCTTCACCCACCGACAAACTTGTTTGCGAGTCTCGACACCGTTCGAGCCTTGCCAATGCATGCATGTTTGCCTCATCCACTCCGATAACCATCCTTCTCGTATTTGTCCTTTGTTCGCTGGCCACGTTTCAGAAGTGATCAAACATGTATAGCTTTGGTTGCTTCTTTCAAGTCTCTCGTCGAGGTTAATCTTGGCAAGTTATATGAGTCTGCAAGATGCCCCGAGGATTGTCATACCGTCTCTGCCGTCCATTTCTAGCCACCTCAGACTTGCATGAACATGTCAATCCATACTGCTTTCTTCTGTGTCGGCTTGATGTTCGATGAGGTAGGTCATGTGTTTGTTATCAACAGCTTGGTACTGAACAGTCGTCTTCCTAGTGTGGTACGTATCAGACGATCGCCGAGCAGTGGAACGACAATGCAACCATTGTAGCTTGGCTAAAAGTTCGTCGTCTCTATCATTCTTGAAGGCCCATTTCTTACTACTTTAGAACACCGCTGTACTCAAACGCAAGGTCAACGGACAGAGGTCTTGGGAAGATAAACGTCGATGGACTCATCGGATCCTGTGTGTCGACGCAACTCTTGTTTTTCTCGGTCTACAGCTGATGATTAGCAGCATCGCCATCCGCTCGACTTCTACATCTCCAACTTCTTTGCAATTCGTTGACAAGACACTGACCAGGCGGCCTGCCTCTCTTGATACTCGCAATTTGTTATGTGAACATATTCCTCAAGGTCGTGCCAACCATCTGGGAGCTACTATGCTCTATGCGAGACATGACTGCAACATATGCCAGAGTATGTCACTCTTCCTGTACGTAGCGATTGAGTTCTGACGAAACAGAAAAGTTGCCGTACTGCGTGCAGACATACAAGAACCCGCTGACGTGCCACCTATACCATTCTCGTGGCAAACGGCAGTCTGGAAGCAACACAGATTAAGCGCTTCAATAATTGATTGCTCCGATTTTCGGTTTGCCATCTTGAACAGCAGTCTCGAGCACCAAATTCGACATTTGTACGACTATAGAGCTCTTCCTTTCCTCATCCTACAAATCTACGTTGAGGAACTCCTGAACAATATAGGAAGAGCTAAAAACTCTGAGTACCGCATCGACCCACCCCCAACGGTGATCGAAAAGTTCAATCACCACATCAACCTCAAACGCCAATGTCTCGCATACATCCCCTTTCTATGCTGGCTCGTTGACTTCGACGTCTTGATTGAGACCATGTTCGCCTGCGAGCCATGTCTCAGGTCATGCCTCCTACACGAACTACCCATCATCCAAGCGACCCTAATATACGCCGACCAAGAATTGGGTCACCTTAACCAACACCTCCAATTCCAACTCTGTTGCGAGCATCCCCATCCACCACCTCCGCGTCCACCGACTCCCAAGCCACCAACTCCTAAGCCATCGACCCCAAAACCACCACCCCCACAGCCACCACACCACTCTTGCTGTGACCACTGCACGCAATCAAACCATACAACGTATCTGCTCTTGATCCTCCTCATCCCTCTCGCGGTACTCCTCACCCTCTTCATCCTCTACATCCGCAACAACTGGACATCAAGGTGGTTCGTATATCTACTCATCTTGGCATTGATATGTCATCTGATCATTCGACATTACATCCGATCCTCCCTACAATCTATCCGAGAAACTATCTCTGCATATGTGTCGGAGATGAAGAAAGCGGTCATCGCAGTTTTGGTATTGCTTACTGCGTTCTTGCAATGTTGAGGTTTTCTCCACGTCCGGGTTTGCTTTCTGGAGGCAAGGTGTCAGTTGCATGGATTGAGTGGAGCGTTTCGTGACTCGGTAACTTACTTGTTCATAGCTTGGAAAGATACGCGCTGTGTGCGACTAAGTGTCTCCGATTGAACAAGAGTTATAGTAGCAGAGGATAGTCTGACATATAGCACAACATGCATACTCCGAGATCAGTTCGCAGAGTTTGGAGCCTCTGACTGTCTTTACGAAACTGATTGACGGCATGAAAGTCAAGTTTGTCGGATTACTCAGGTGCACAAGAGTCAAAGCGATAGCAGGCATACACATTAGACAGAAGGAAGATGAAATAGAGAAATATTGTTCTGCTTTTGTATAAAAGTATTACAGGAAGTTATGCTGGGGAAAGTGTACAGACGTAGCAATTCGTAAAGGAAAAAGTCCTCCTCGTCTCAACCGGATGCTGGTAGACATGATGTTGTGGTGGGTATAGGTATAAGCAGATATGACTTGCTTAGAGGAGGGCAGCGAAGCCGAGGGCGGCACCGAGGACACCACCGACAGCAGGTCCGTTGTAGGCAGCGGCACCAGTGCTGGAAGCCGAGGAAGCACCCGAGGAGGCACTCTTGGAAGCTGATGAGGAAGCCGAGGAACCGCTCTTGGAAGCAGAGGAGGCAGCTGATGAGGCACCCTTAGAGGCAGATGAAACTGCGGAAGAAATGCGCGAAGAAGCGGAGCTCAGAGCACCAGTGCCAGAGCTGAGGGCAGACGAAGCCGAGGACTGGAGAGCAGCAGCCTCAGATGAGAGGGAGCTCTTGGCTGAGCCAGTGGCAGTGGACTGAGCCATGGAGAGCGAGCTCAGGCGCGAGCTGATGTCAGAGCTCTCAGAGGAGAGGGCAGCAGAGGCAGATGAGAGGCCAGATGAGGCACTGCCAGTGAGGGTGCTAAGGGCACCAGCAGCTCCAGAAGAACCTGCGCTGACAAGAGAAGAAGCACCTGAAACACCAGCGCTAGCGACTGACGAGGCATCGGAAACAGCAGCTGTAGCGACTGATGAGGCACCGGAGACACCCTGGCCAACACCAGAGGTAGCGTCGGAGACGACTGAGCCGGCACCGCTAGTAGCGACAGAGACGATGGAACCGCCAACCGAGGTGATATCAGAGATGATCTGAGCAGAGGCCGAGGCGGCGAGGGCGGCGCAGACGAAAGAGTACTTCATTTTGATGGTTGTGATGTGATTGGATTGAGGTTTGTTGTAAGGTGTGTAAGTTGTCTGTAGGTGACGAGTGGTTTGATGGGCAAGGTTGGAGATGGATTCAGAATTCAGGGTATGTGAGGAGGCAGTGGTTTATATGTATTCGAGAGGGAAGGCGCGACTTGACTTCACTTGCATCACAACATCCGGCCACCAAATGACGGGTGAAGTTTGAAACCCATCACCGCCGAGGAACCCGATACGGGTCATGGCCTTCCTTCCTCTGGCCATGTATTGAGCCTGATTCTGATTGGCTGAGGCCAACCTGTTTTGCTAATTTACCTTCCTGCTTTCCATGTTACGAGCAAAAGGAGGCTGATCCTCGTACACTTGGACAATTTCTGGCAGGTTCTAGCCTCCAAAATGACGCAGTTGCGTACGAAAGCAGCTGCGGAGGACGTCACAAGCTTCTGGAGGCGAATTGCTCAGGGAGGCGTTGCTGTCGTTTCGGCGGCGTTCGAGGTTCAGGGGGATGCTACGTAACGCGGGGAACCTGGCTGGATTGATCTGTTGCTCCCGAGATTTTGCATAAAATATTCTATTTATGATCATGATCTTCCGGGCTGGGTTGATTGTTTTGATTTTCCAGGTTTTGTCACTGCCAATGATGCATGCTCGGATGGATGTTTTGTTGGGCCGAGCAGCAACAGGGCGCTCGATCTATATCGCTACGAATTGTCAAAGAACAATTTGCTTTCAGGGTTTGGGAGAGAGTCACTTCTTTCAGGTACATACTTTCGCCTCAATACCTTGGCAAAACTGTCGTTCGATTCTGGAAACCCTTCCGGTTTGCCTGAGGATCTGAGAAGTCATGATTTTGGTCACGCTGTAGGCATGACAACAACGCAACCAGCGTCTCGGTGTTTGCTGGCAGCTGACTGCGTCGGTCCTCCAGCACTGTCCCGTCGCAATCTGCACTGCCTTGTTTACGGTGAAGAGTAGCTATTAGCAGCTAGTCTTAAGCTCATGGTACTGCTTAGCCTTTTTGCGCCCGCTATGTTGGTGCATAAGCCTCAATACATCCGGAGTACGCGCGTCCGACGCCATGACTGCACCGGTGACTACATGCTTGGCTTTGATCATGTCTCGCGACGACTCGTGGCTGAGTACGATCATTGTTCGACCTGCACAAAACTGCTCGACATAACTAGTGCGGGAAAATAGGCACAATCTTATGCCGGTTTGTCAGGCGCCAGCCAGTTCGTTTTATTTTTTGTTTTTTACTCTTTTTTCTTTGGTGACACTATCACCCTGTCCAATTTGTGTACATCCCATTCTGGTCGCCAACACTGGTGTTATGCACTAAAGAATTCGGGAGGCAAGGCTTGATTCTTGAACAGATACTGCCATGTCTTAGGGATGAATGTGGTTGCGATATCGAGTCATACCATTGCAGATGGTCGCGTGATGACAATCCATTCGACAACCATGTGCGAAGCCAAAGGCAAGACACAAAACATGAGCAACCTAATTCTCAGCATCGAGCTTGTCCATGGCACCGTAAGCCTGCTTTGCATACCCCTGGCATCGATCGCTAATCGCTGTATCCTCTGCCAGCTGCTGGAACCGCCGCTTCCAAAAGTCCCATCTCCTCGAGCAAAACGTCCTTCCACCCCATCGACATCTTATCGAATGTTGATTGGCAGTTTCAGGAAGCTCATCCGTGAAGCAAAGCCCCCGAATCTTGCTTCCAGCAATTAGTATCCAAGTCGCTGCCGGCGGTATGTACATGCGCCACTCTTCTGGTAATTCTCGAGTGTTGTCATATGGTCGATCTACACCCATTTCCATAGCAATGCTCGCTGGGAATGATACATTGAAGTTACCGTCTGAGCGAACCATGAGTGTTGCAGCAAACACTGTTATGTTCAATAGCTGTGGGGCTTGAGCATGCCATTCTGCATCATTGCCATCTGGAGGATCAATCTCTGACTGAAACATCAGCATACGAACCACCATGATGTCCTGGAGAGCAGGCAGTAGCCAAGCACGTTCAACTTACCATACCCATATTCCCTAAACATCCGACCCCATCCTGGTAGATCTCGCCAATACATAAGATGTCCATTTTTCGCAACACATCCCGCAGGAGAGATGACATCCGGCTGGCCACGGAGTGAAAGAACTAGATGGGCGAGTCGTACAGAAGCTGAGCTGTCAACTGATCTAGCTGCCTGGCAGATGTTCCCCCACAGAACAGTAATATCGTTTCTGTGACTGGTCCTAAGGCGTGGTTCGTAGATAGTGGCTATGCGGTGTGCGGCCCTAAGGACTGATTGTCCGCCAGTCAGAAAATTCTCGATGACATCTATGGCTTGCAGGTCTTCGTTCGTGTTGTCGATGTTAGCTGGGCATCTCATCAATCCTTCGCGAGCTGAAGTGGCCCAGGACGACACTTGGGACATTTTCGCTGTAACAAACATGACATGGAAGTCGGTCAGTCGAACAGTTTTGCCCATCGACAGAGTCTGGCTGGTGAATATATAGTCAGTTGAATTTCAAATGAAGGCTCGGTGTCCAGATTAGGCAGTACAATAGCTGAGCTAGAACGATATTGATCCTGTTCGGGGCGTCACCGCGATAGAAATTGACTCCGAATTTTGTAGGGAGTACGACAGAAGCCCTGCAGATTGTGCTTAGATGTTGGTTAGATGCATCCAAGGACAAACTTCTTGTTGTAGGGCCATTTGAAAAGTTAGCCATTACTGTTGAATGCTTTACCTAGGCTTCAGGCTTCGATTAGCTCCATACAGCTGACAAAAGGTTGGCCACAACACAAACTTTTACCATCTGCATGGAGCCCGACAGCACAGCACCCCCAGGACGATAACCAAGCAAAAGGAAATACACCATATGGTGCATTATTGTTCTATATCACTGACAAGTGTGGGGGTCGAACCCACGACCTTTCCCGAATTTACACCACACTCTTGAGGCCCACTTGAGCCCAAAGAAGCAATTTGGAATGTAAAGGGAAAATCATGACCACTAGACTAACCTGTCCGAAGATATGCAAGAGATTGGGGCTCGAGTAATATATTATATGGCACTGAAGCCTCGAGAGAGGTTGCTGGCATCAAAACCGTTTTGGAGCTGCAAAACAAGCAGATACGAGGCCTGCCGCGTTTCACAGCAACACGCCAGCGTTGAGAACAGCTGTCTTTGAGTGACCAGGGTAACACGAAGATGGTGGAGTCGCAGGATCGAGTTCGGGTGAAATTTTCATAAAACCGTGACCGAAGCACTTACCGAAGATATACCGTTCTTACACGCAGTATGGAACATCTTTCTAGCATATCTTCGGCCAGCTTAGTCTAGTGGTCATGATTTTCCCTTAGATCAAAGTGTTTCACTAAGACTCTAGCGAGCCTCAACAGTGCGATATTTTTTGATGGTGAAAGTAAGGGTACAAAAACGATAGAAGCAAGGAGAGACATGTAGCAAGCATATGCATAGTTTAGATGCCGAATGTATACAAAAGCTTACCAAGCTCATGTTAGACCTACGTTCTGTAGAACAACCAAGATACCATGAATTTTGGAAGACCGATATGCGTATATGTTCTTTTCTTATCAATGTTCAAAAATTGGAGAGGTATAGGCATACGAAGAAACAATCTCTCTCAGCCGAACACAAATGTTCAGTCTTCAAATGAATATAGCCGCATGGTTGATGAGGGATTAAGGCTTGCACCGGGAAAGTCTCACGACAGGACGTCGTAAGCAGCCGAACGCCGACTCCGATGTTCTACCTCTGCACAAAACCACTCTCATCATCGATTACTACCTGGAATCAGAGGGTGTTGTTGTTACTTCGATCGAAGAGAGAACAAATAACTTGTAGTGACCCTCGAGGATGGTAAAATTGAATTATGCCAGATAAGAAAACCGTAGAGAGCAGACGCTCATACAAACCACGAACGCGTACTGGCTGTATAACCTGCCGGTAAGCTTGCTTTTCTGTTTGAACTGAACATCCTTGCTGATTCGCCGTCTCAGAAGTGAGTTGTCGTTATCCAAAGTGCTCTGTTAACAAATCTGACTATCAACAGTCAGGCGCATCAAGTGTGATGAAGCTCGACCAAGCTGCCAGAAATGTTCGTCGACCGGTCGAAAATGCGATGGATACGCTGTAACTGGAGCATCGACACCAAAGCGCCACCAAGAGTTGAGTTTAAATGTGTACAAATCCGGAGAAGAATGCAGCGCGATCGATTTCTTCCTTCGAGTTTCTATCCCACAATTTACAGGAAACTCACCATCTGAGTTCTGGAATCGCCATGTTCTTCAACTAGCCCAGCAAGATGTCGGGACGCGGCATGCTCTTGTCGCCCTTGCTCATCTTCACCGAGACTTCACCAACCCTCAAAACAAGTTACAGCACAACCAACCAGCTTTATATCATTACGATGCAGCGATCCGAAGTCATATCAGCTCGCTTTCTGGGGAGATGCAGGACATACTGAAATCCAGCTCTGCAATGTCAACTGCCATCGTTTTCATGTGCATCGAGATCATGCAGGGTCATCTTGCATCTGCCGTCTCGCTTCTACAGCGCTCTGTCGCCATACTACCACGATCTAGGAACCAGTACGTTCCGCTGTACGAAGAATTCATATCTCGCCTCAGAATTCATGCCCAACGTGTAAGTAATCTGCCTGCTATATATATCTCGACGGTTGTGTTGATGAGGGTCGTAGCTAGTGGACAAGAATATGTTCGGATCGAGCCCTTTCGATCACGCTTCGAAAGAAGTGGTCATGAAATACCAAACGCCAGAGGATTGGCGTGCCTCCTGTAAAGAACTGCTTCGAGACTGTTCAGCGATTTTTGGGGAGTTGCCTTTCGAAGAAAGGATCCAACGACTTTGTATCATGTCAGGATTGCCAAAAACTGCACAGAACAACTCTCCAATCTCACGCGAGGCTGCTGCACATAATGCCTTGCACATGCGAAGGCTTCTTGAAATTACTAATATATTTGATGAGGAAGTCGCCAACACAAGTGATGATCAAAGAGCCGCTATGACTGACTCGTTGCTTCCTATCTATCGCGTTACTGTCTCCTTGGCAGAGGCAAATTTGGGTCTATCCAGCTCAGACTCGCAGGAAACAACACCGCTCGCACCTTCCTTCGCTCTCGACATGGGTGTCATTGGCCCTCTTTACGAGGTTGCCCGTCGTTGCCGAGATCCAGGTCTCCGCAGAAGAATCGTACATCTACTACGGACGTCAAACCGACAGGAGGGACTTCTGAAGAGTTCCACTTACGCCAAGATTGTGGAAACGATCATACACATCGAAGAGGCCGGCCTAACAGACCTCAACTCGAGTTCAGACATACCTCTGCAGTCGCGCATATCCCAGCATTGCCTTTCATTCGATCTGCAACGACTGAAACATACCATATCTTACAAGCCATTTGTCGGACACTCTAAAGATTTCCATCATCGGGACATTCTCATATGAAAACAAAGATGATTCTGATATGGCTCCTGAGTCAGCAAGGTGACAGACCTCTCGTAACAGGACAATCGTCAGATCTCATTGCACTGGTTCTCACAACACAACAAATCTGCGAAAGTCTGTCGCAAATAGGAACCACGAAGCGCTATCCATTTGAACCAAAGACTTGCCACAATTTTATGATCTATGTGTTCGAGAACTGCTTTCAAAACTCATTGATGGCCAAGTAGTCGACGTCTACACTCTCCACAGATTCAGCGATATCATTGTGTGGCCCCTCGGGCTGATGTACCCAGTCCGAAGACCCCGATAGTATCTTCAACGAGCAGTCGAGATTGTCACCGATTGTTGGAGTCGCAGCAGCAGCACAGACTGTTTTGCAACCGAAAGTGGGATCCACGTGTGGAACAATTTACTATCACAGACTCTACACGGATGACGGAGAAGCCATTGGCCGTGAGGATCGCATCTTCTTGAAGAAGCTTGGAGGGAAAGCTACAACCCTGTTTCGATCAACTGCAACTCGTTCGCGTTCATGAATATTTTCAGCATCAGACGATGGACTATGACACAATCAACTGGCCATCAAGCCATCTTGTTTGCACCGAATGCATGTCTGGAATGGCTGAACCCGGCAAGGACTATCTACACCAATGTCTCGAAGCAGGTGTACAGTATAGACATATGTAAAATGAAGTTTATTCAAGTCTGGCATTTGCAGTGCAGCTGTTCCTGGACGTGTCTCTTTCTTGATTGCACAAAGCGGTTCAAATAAGTTGGGATATGAGTTTAACATGGAACGTTTCTTTCCTGATCAGAATTCCTGATATTGGAGGATTATATCCCAAATATGTGTTTCGTTCTTTAACAATTGGTTGCGTGGCCCAATGGCAAGGCGCTTGACTACGAATCAAGAGATTCCAGGTTCGACCCCTGGCGTGATCATTTCTTTTGGACTTTTGTTTTACCTCAATGCTATTGACATCTTCCAACTGCGCTCCACTGAGTTTTTGTCCATCTCCTCTTTTCTCCTGCGAAACGCGGGACGACCAGACGGAAGATCGATTGCTTGACGAAAGGATATGGCTACAGAAAATGTAGGCTTCGAGCAATAGTAAAAAAACACAACGAAACCATGTGATCACGAGTTCGAATCCAGATGTGAAATAGAAACGAGCATGACATTCAATGATGCTTTTAAGATAACCAAGCAAGCTAGCTAGACAAGAGCCTAATGCGGCGCATCCTCGTCCTGAGCAAAATGCTCCCTTGCAAAAGGACTCTTCATCCTCAATCTCTCACCATAGTAGAACCACAACCAAGGGATCGGAATCATGATGATACTCAAGAAAGCCAACAAACTGCTTGCCCACTCGTAGCCCAGATTTTTGTACATCTGGTTTGCAAACAGAGGGAAGCCAGCTCCGACGAGGTTGCGGATCAGAATCACGCCGGCGAGTGCAGAGGCAGAGTAGGTTTGGTAGCTGTCGACGACGTAGTTGAGGATGGAAAGGATGACGATGTAGATGCCTAGACCGAAGAATCCAGATGCGATGATGGGCACGATCCAAGGGACGCTGGGGTAAGATGTCCATGCAAACCTGAATGATTGTGTTAGTATCTAATTTGATCTTCGACCAGAATTACTAAAAAGGACAACACTTACCAGAAGAGGGAAATGGGAAGCAGGAAAGCTCCAAATCTCGCAAGCCAAATACGCGCCTCAGGGACACCTTTGCCGTCGTTCCTGGCGACTTTGCGGAGGTAGTAGCGCTCTTGAAGGGGATAGATCGCAACGCCGACTACACTTCCCAATGCCAAGCCCAGGAAAGAAAGACCTACTTCGCCAGTACTGAAGCCATGATTCCCGCCGAACACTAAAGAAAAAGCCTCGTTGAAGAGATAGACCAGGCCGTAGATGAATCCGTTGTATGCAGCAGCACCGATCGTGATGGGCTCAGTGAACAGGAAGCGGAAAGGTCGAGTCAAGGTAATGGCGAACAAAGTGTGCAAGCTCTTGGCTTCATCTGCATGTGCATCGAATACTCTTTCCGCAGACTTTTCGAAACCTTCCTTCTTGAGTGCTTTGCGCACACGCTTGGCCTTTCTCTCGAGAATGGTGCTGTGGCGAGTTTCGGGGAGGGTTGCCTTGTTTTGCGTCAGTCTTGTCACCCGTACACGATGAAAAATTTACACACCATCATGATGAGCCAAACACCACCAAAGATAGCCATGTAGACCCAGAACAACCAGCGCCATCCCTTCTCCTGAGCAATGTATCCAGAAATGACCAGTGCCATGGGTGGACCGAACGTTGAAGAGAGACCATAAATGGACATGGCAGGTCCACTGTCGTTCCTATTCCAGACATCTGACACAGAGCCTCCAGTGTTTGTCAATGGTGCTGAACCACCGAATCCTGATATCAAGCGACAGACAAGGATGGTTCCTATGTTGGGGGCTAGAGCCAGGGGTAACTGGAAGATGAAGAGGATAAACCAGCTGCAGAAATAGACAGGGTTTCTCCCGAAGTACTCGGAGAGGGGTGCGAGAAGCATGGGACTGTAAATATTAGATATAGGTTTTGTTGCTGTGGTTGTGGCGGGGTGGTCAACATACCCAATTGCAAAGCCCAAAATGTACATAGAGAGACCGACGGTACCGACTTCATCAGACACACCAAATTCCGTCACAAGTTGTCCAACGCCCGAAGAGTAACCACCAGCAGCAAGACAAGTCAAGACGTTCAGTGAACTAGCGAAGCAAGTAATGTACCATCTCTTTGCCTTGCTCCAGTTGCGAGGGTTGTCTTTGTCGTCTGGTGCGAAGGTGATGAAGATCTCTCGAGTCTCGTCTGGATGTTCTTTTGCATGGTGGTATGCTTCATCTTCGGAAAGCCATAGTCTTGAATGGATGTTTTCGATTTCTGATCGATTGCGTCCTGATGTTGATGATGTTTCGGACTCGATCTTCTTCTCGATCTCTGAGGGGTCTTCTCTCTCAATCGCTTGCTCCATGATGGTAGTGGTGGGCAAGAAGAGAGGGTGAGAGAGAGGAAAGTGTGCGAAAGAGGGAGGAAGAGAGGAAGCGGTAAGAAAAAGTTGGGACTATTGATTGATTATGACCTACAAGGCTCTGGGGTGTTTTACAATGGTTGTGTGCCGGAGGCCGGTCTCGCAAGAGATAACAGAGTTCGGTGACGAAGACTGGAAACCCCATGCTACTCCGCGAGGATGTCTCCATTATTCTCCGCATCGCTTTTGTCAATGGGTTGTCTTGATTGGTAAGAGGTGATAGTGCTGGACTGCACGGGTCGTGTTTAAACTAGCGCCGCCGTCGTAAGCCGTCGTAACCGTGATGCTTGTCTTTGGCCATTTGTGCCTACGAAGGCCTACCAAGCATTTTTGTGGCTTGCTTTTGCTTGAGGTTGCTTTTGAGGCTCGTGAGACGTCTTGTTACATGGTTACATGATTACATCAATTTTCTTGATGCCACGATCACATCAATCTTTTTGATGCCATGACCACACCTCTGATAAGAGCGCAAAAATGATTTTGGGTTCCGACACGGAGAACAAAAGCAGCAAGTGGATCTCGTCCGTTGTTCTTCCCGAGATTCCGCGGTAGACACGGCAAATGTCAAGGCAAAAAAAAGGTCGGTGGTCGGGACAGGACCGAGTCATTTTCGTGATCATAGCCTTGGAAGTCGGTAACGTTGACTTACTCTACCCGGTCGGAGGTGAAGTTTTCGGGATCGGTGGACTCAATGCTAACAGACAACACGATAGGCCATCGTTGGGGACTTGATGGGAATTGAAGGTATTCTGCTGCCAATCATCTGGCTGGCGCCCATTTCTGACGCATGCCAAGCCCACAATACGTCATACTAGAGTAAACCATCCTCCACCGGTTCATCGACTTTTGAAAATTGATGTGGATAAACAGTGGACATATTACAGGGTTGAGCAAATCATCGACCTGACACTGACCCACCTTCTCGCCAACTACTGTGAAGATCTAGAAGACACTCTAGAACCATGTCGACAACGGCGGTCAACCACCCTCCCGCCCACTCAGCTCTACAAACCGCAAAAACCAATCTCCAATTCCTCTACGATCCCAACTCTCCAAATGCGCCCACGCGCCGTCGTACTCGCGCCCTCCTCCGTACCCTCCGCTACGCCTTCAAGTTCATCTTCTGGCGACTGGTGCGGTATGCAAAGTATGCCGCCGTGGGTGCCATCACCGCAGCAATTGCCGGCACAGCGATAGGCAGTGTCTTGTCTGGGGCCGCGTTTGTGGTTGCGCCAACAGGCATCGTGGGTGGTGCTGGTGCCGGCTTGCTCTGGGGCTTGGGCAAGTTCGGATGGAGGACGTTGGCGAGGAAGATTAGGAGTGGTGAGGCGCATCATGCTGATGCCCGGGCAGACGAGAAACATGAAGGAGGAGACGTGGACCCTATCAAGCCACCAAAGATGGCAGAACCTTGGTGAAAAGGTCAACATGCGTTGCAGCGAAATTGGTGTCATGAGCTTATGGCTGGTCGTATGGCTCAGCTCATAGCCATGCACGACCATGGCCTTCGCACGATCAAATTACACGGTCGAGGAGAAAACATTACTTGGACGATTTTACGACAGAACAGAATTGAGCATACACGAGTGATGAGATCTGAAAGACTGGCAGCAGGTACCATTCATACCTACGACAGTTCATCTCCTGCGAAACAAAATCATGGCATGAGGATACACATAATGATCGACAATAATACGATGAGTTCATCGGACCGAATATATACCTAGGACACACAGCCTACACCTAGCCCAAGTACACCAACTGACCGTTCTCGTTGGTGATTCTCTCGTCCAACTCAATCGAGGCATGCTCATTCCAGCCACCACGTCCGTCACCGAGCACAGCACACAGAGCTCTGCCGCCCTCAGCCAGCCAGATCTTGCCCTCCTTGACGCTGCCTGTGAAGTTTCCATGTCTTTCCCAGACAAGTCTGCCATCGCGGTTGCCGATGATTTCGTTGAGGTGCAGATAGGACTCATGCTCGGAGCCATCGGGACGTCGGCAGAAGGCTTTGAGTGCCATGGTGTTATAGTCGAGTGAGATATCACGAGATGTCTCGCTGAAGTTGCCTCGTCTAGAAGGCTGGTTGTTGAATCCACGGTTACGCGAGTTTGAGCGAGAGCGCTGTTGTTGGTATTAGCAGACCATTTTCATCAGTCACACCATTGATCACTTACTCTCTTGTAACGCTTCTTGCTATCGTCGCTGCTGGAGCTGGAACTGCTATCTCTTCTACCGGGCCTGCCGTAGTTACCAGGAGGTCCGTATCCTTGGTGTTGTTGTGCGTATTTCTCCTCTTCCTTCTTCTTATGATGTTCTTTGCCGAAGTCTTCGAGCTTGGAGCCAGCAAAGGCACCGCCAACGGCACCGAGGAAGCCGTGGTTCATCTTGTGGCCTCCATAGGCTCCAGCAGCACCGCCAGCAAGAGCGCCCATCAAGCCACGGTCACCTTCAACTCCAGGCTGACCACCGTATGAAGGCTGGTTTGGTGCATAAGGGGCAGATTCACCACCTTGGTAGGAAGTGTTGCCGCCGTAGCCACCATGTGCTTGAGAGGGGTATTCGTCGCGATCAGTCAAGGGCTGCTGGGGCTGACCATAGCCTTGTTGGTGTGATTGGTAGCCGCCTTGCTGTCCGTAACCTTGGTCATACTGGCCTTGCTGAGGGCCACCGTATTGGTTGTTGTGTTGTTGATGGCCGCCGTAGCGCTGGTCATCGCCATATTGGTTTGATGGGGCTCCAGAGCCATAGCCCTGCTGCTGCTGACCACCACCATAGTAGCCTTGAGCTTCACCGCCGTAGTTGTTGTATGACATGATGCAAAGATGATTGTTGTTGATCGAAAAGCGAAAAGGAGAAGTAGGAAATCTGAGGTTACGTTTTATAGTTGTAGCTCAAATACCAAGAATGAGGGGCAACTTTCTACTTCCTTCTGTCGTAGAGTTACGTGTTTGTCGTATCAAACATCTCACCGACCTCATAGCGCATTAGGCAGGGCCATTTGCTAGTCATGGCGCAGCTTCATGCCTTGTTCGTCACATTAGCACGCAATATCCTGTTACTCAATCTTCAGAATGAACTGCCAGTACCACAGCCACCTCACAGACTATCGAGAAGGTGGCTGTGTGTGTAAACAGAGAGCTCTGAGCTGAGCTTCCCAGAGGCTGTGCAGCACCATCGTGGCTGTTTCTTCGCGGGATTCACTCTAAAGTTGATGCTCCCTCAGCCTGAGCACTGGCCATCAGTCTATTCTGGGCTTCTCGGCCTTCGTCACTGCTAAGACCTGGCACCCGCGTCTCCCGAGCATGCATAAAAAAAAATGTTGCTCGAAACGTTGGAGCAAACATCTGATTTTGAACGTACAAAAAATGCAAAAGAAGAGTTGATCACGCCAGGGGTCGAACCTGGAATCTCTTGATTCGTAGTCAAGCGCCTTGCCATTGGGCCACGCAACCATTGATATGGACTTCAATCTTCTAAGGCTTTATAACCTTGTTGCTTTGCAGCATCTACAGGTTCTCAACATTCTGTCTGACCGACTCTTCCAGGCCAACGAAGCCATTCTGACCAAAGTTCTTCTTCAATATCTCCTCGGCACGAGCTCTAGGCAGAACCTTGCTCAGGTCCTTGCTGTTGTCTTTGAGGTCTTCGGGAACCTTCTTGTCAGGACGTGCCTTGCGCATGGCTGCGAGGATCGAGTTCCAGTTGTATGGCTCGGCGAAGGCGAAGATGCGTTCGTGCTTGATGTCGGCATCAATCAGAGCGGCAATGTGCAGAAGCGCGGTGTCGCGGACGTTAACAAACCATTCTGTATGAATTAGTATACGAAAATCTGTGCATGCATAGATGGGTGACATACGGGGTGGAATTTGTTCGAGCTCAGGAGCAAAGCCCTTGGTGAAAACGTCTCTGATCCAGCCGGCAGTGCTTGCATCCTGGCTCTTGTCGAGAATGGGACCAAAGTTTGCATTGGGCAGAACGGTATTGCACTCAAAGTGAGGGTTGTTTTCCCTGACATATTTCCAAACAGCCTGTTCTCCTTGGGTCTTGCTTGCACCATAGACATTCCAAGCTCTATCCGCCTCGGTGTAGGGTGGGTCGGCCCAAGCCTTGTCAATGGCGACTTGATTCCACGAGTTCTCATCGATGTTGAACTCTTTGTTCGGCACAGGATTGGTAGCAGCAGTAGAAGACGATGTGAAGACGAATCGCTTGACCGAGGGTTCTTTGTCGGCAGCCTCGAGAGTGTGGGTCACGCCAGCAATGACACTGGGAATGACATCGTTGGGGTTCTTGGAGAAGGAGATGTTGGAAGCGACGTGAACGACTCCCTGACAGCCTGTAGAGAATCAGTCCTGGAATACAGCAAGGTACGAGGGGATCAATACCCTTGACGGCGTCATCGAAGGCGCCCTTGACCTCCATGGCGGGCACAACGACAAGCTCAAGATTGCCTTGACCATACTCGTTGTCAAAGTAGTCTTGGACCCATTTGCCCTTTGCTTCGGTTCTTACGGTACCGCGGACTTTGTAACCCAAGCGGATGAGCTGATCAACAATGTGGGAGGCGATGAAGCCATTTGCGCCAGTGACCAAGACGGTCGAGCCTTTTTCAATTGCAGGCATGGTGTGTAGTGGGGATGTGAAGATGGAAAGGATGTGTTCAGAGCAAGAGAAGCAGGGAATGAACAGGATATAAGCAGAGCTAAAGACCGAGCTCTGATATTGTTAATTACTTAGCCTATAGAGTAGAGAGGTATGCATTTCTAATCAACAAAGGTAGGAGCTGTCTGCGGAGGTAAGCAGCTATGATGCAACGGCGTGTTGAATCGTCTTTTCGGCTCAGACAGAGGAACTCGAGCAAGACAGGGTCGCGCCGACGGAGGGACTATATCAGATATGACAACAGAACAGAGTAGTCAAGGCGTCCAACATGGTGTTTGTTGGCGCTTGATGACGGTTTAACGAGATGAAAGGAAGCACCGAATGATGACAGATGGACGGTTGAACGGGGAATTGCCGGCGGCGTCGATCAGGCAGGGCCGGCCCCCACATCTTGGGTCACGGCGCATTGCCCTTCTGGGACGTTGAATGATGAGCAGGAGCAGGAGCAGGAGCCGGAGCCTGAAGCCAGCCATCGCTTCCAACATTATCAATTTGTTACTCCTTGGGCATGGACACTGGACGTGCGTCTAATTCGACCTGATCATGTTATTCTCGACACACAACCTCTCTGTCGTAGACGCCGCGCCTTGTCCAGCTGCCGCTGCTGCTGCTGTGCCATACACGACGACTTTGCGACATGTCCGCCATGGCATCCAACAGCGACCGCGCTTCTACCACCAGCTCGGCCTATGCTGATTCGGGGAAATACGCTTCTTGGACCAGGAGTAGCGATGCTGGCAGCCGAAGAGGAAAAGACAAGGAAGACGCCAACAACCTGACCGTCTCCCGTCGTCGAGCTCGCAAGTCGGGAGGCTTCTTGATGGGCAACCTCTTCCAATCGAGAGACAGCGAAGACGACAAACCAGACTCTCCATTCAAGCAATCACCACGAAAACCCTCGCGACTCAGCCAGAATGTCTCTAACCCGCCCAACACCGCCGACACTGCTCCTTCGCTACCACAAGCTTCTCTGGACCCGACCCAGCTGGTACAAATGGCCCTCAGTCTGAGCGAGGGTCGACGCCGTCATGTCAGTGCTAACCTGCAGGTCCCTGCCGCTTCGACCGACAAGCGTCGCGTACATTCTAGTGGTGCTCCTGTCGTACACGTTTCTCCGGGCTCTCCTATGGGCAACGACCTTCTACAACCCACTTCTCTCGGCGATTCTGGTTACCGCACATCCACTGAAGAAGACGCTAGCTTCATCGCCGGAGAAGACATCACCTATGAATTCTCTCAAGCAACCCTCCATCGCGCCGAACGAGCACGCAAGTTCTTTGAGCTGTCGTCCGAATACAGACGCTTGTTGACAACACTCCCGCCTCTGAAGCCTGCCGTGTCTGCTTCGTCTCCACGCTCTGCACCGAGTCAGAAAGAGCTGGGAAGAGAGTACAATCCGCTGCAACTCTTGCGCAACCGCAAAGCCCGCCATCGCGAGCAACGTCCTCTTGATCCGCCAGTTGAAGCCTTTGACAACCTATCCAAAGTCAGGAACTATATCGATGACATAGAACATGAAGCCAAGGACCCCACCTACCGCTCCACCTTGGACACATCTCTCCTGCCGGCCTTTCGTCGCCCCAGCCGTGGCCAGGATGATGCCCCTAACCAAGTTACTCGCTCGCACAAACGTACCGACACAGCCGCGACAAGAATCACACCCTCCGAAACTGGCTGGTCGTTTGGGCCTGCCGAGTTGTTGGCCGACGCTGTCTGGCTGCTACAGCCTGCAAACAGGGCATGCATAGAGAACAGGCACGGTCACAGAGTCTTCCCTCACCAACCTCGCTCGAGCTTCGACAGCGCGAGGAGCGGTAGACGGAGTGGTGACAGCAGACCTTCCCTTTCGCGCACAAACACCTGGGGCAGTGCAGGAAAGAGTGACGATGAAACTGATCGAGGTCGCATAAGATCAAAATTTCTCTCTTTGCGACACGTTGACAACTCTGCTCGCAAACACTTGTTCAGAAACAGGTCACGCTCAAGCAGCATGTCCAGCGCTACTTCGGCGCGTCCCTCAAATCGTAAGAAACAATTCCTGGGACCGGGAGATGCTCCTGACCTCGATAATACTGGTCCATTGGAGCGTCACATGAAAAAGTTGATCGAAAATGAGGCTCTGGGCATTGAAGAAGATTCGTCCGAGCTGATCTCGCCGGACAAGTGGGATAGAGGTCAGGAGCAGTCAAACGGAAAGACAAGTGTATCACCAACTCTGGCTGATAGTCCATCTGTCAACAATCACAAGCGAAACGACTCGTCCAAGACCGATGAACCCGGTACTCATGATGATCGCGTTCGCACCTCTTTTGAAGACTCTACTGCCCCTAGCTCTCCTATCGTCGCCAATCACATCCCTTCATTTGGCATGAGTTTGTCGCCTCCCACGAGTCGCCAAAGTTCGCCGGAGAGGAAATTTGGTCTATTTAAGACTAGCAGGAATGCTTCTGATGATAAAGTTCATCGCACAGACTTTGCTACCGCCAGTCTGGCCAATCTTGCCAACTCCCGGCATGTCAGCGACAATGTTGATCCGTCTCGCTCTAGCATTGACTCCCTCCGTCCTTCAGCTTCAGGTATCAAGCGTCACAGAACCTCAAACAGCATAACAAGTACATTGTTGAGTCCAGGCCGCCGCATGTCAAAAGATGTTGGCGTTGGTCGTTTCTTCAAGGGTGGCATTATCGGAGATTTGGTCCGCTCGGATAGTTCTCGTCAGAATGAGAACTCTCGCAAGCAAGATCAACAGATCACCTCTGACATGACTGACTCTGGTGCTGAGACTGACGAACAAGACGAGAATCGGCCACGTAAGATGCCACCTGTGAACAGGTCGAATTCCATTCTAGTCGGAGTTACTCCAAAGCAGAAGGAAAAGGAACGGCAGAAGATAAACAATTCAACTCTGCCATCCTTCAAACCGGTCAACCGTATAGTGGAAAAAGATGCAGACGAGGACCATATCACCCGACAAAGCAAACTACACAGAGAGGAGAGCAGATCTTCCAGATTCGACAGATTGGCTCCTCCTCGTATCAACCTCCCTCGAGATAACTCCCCTTCGGTGTCACCAACCCGGAGAACACCTTTCTCACGCAACTCCAGCGATGGCGGCTACCACAGCGAGCAAGATATGTTGGGTCCCTTGCGCAAGACTCGTCAACCTGGTGCTTTCGAAGCGAACTTACCAACACACGAAAACGCTTCTCCATCTCGGTCACGACACGAGTCGCCTTCGAAACGCCATTGGAGCATCTCAGACCGCCATCGTCCCGAAAGTCAAGAAGCAGAGTCGACAATGGTAACCTCTCTCGACATTGCCCGAGTCCGTGCTCTTTACCTCAGCAGCGGCATCAAAGCCCATGAAATTGTCCATCGTGTCAACGGTATCGCAGATCCGCCCTCGCAATTCTTCATCACCGCAGCAAAGATGTCAAACCAAGGCGTTCATCCCGTGTGCGTGAAGGAAGAGTTTTCAGTCGCTGCACGCATGCTACACAAGACGATCAAAGATCAGACAACATCACTCTCTAAGCAACTTTCATCTTTCCGTCAGAATGAACTTTCAGGCTTGCATGATAGGCTCGCAGACTTGCGCATCAAGGTAGATGAGAAGTTTACACCTCTCGTACATTCTACCGCCGACGAAGCAGACGCCTTTACCGTAGCGCTCACCACACAACACACATTGGCTATCAAACAGGTCAACGATGCAATCGACAACGTACTCAGGCGCCGCAGAAGAAAGCTGATCTTCCTGCAGAAAGCCACTTTTACGGTGCTGGAATGGATTGTGCTCGCATTGTTATGGGGAGTATGGTTTGTGGTCATAATAATTCGCTTCTTCAGAGGTATATTCTCTGGTATTATTGGCGGGGTCAGGTGGATGCTTTTGCTGTAGAGTCGCTGATCGTGATGCCTTTCTGACGGGTCTCTCTTGCCCTTCCCTCCTTCCTTACAACCTCTGAATGGAAGGGAGTGGTCTTTCTGTTTAGTTTTCCCTTCTGAACCTATTCTGGTTTCCTTTTGTTCCATTTCCTTCTTCTTCTTCCTCTTGGAATATAGCAGTACTTTAATATCTCACCCCACCTTTTGGACATATCTGTTGGGAAAAAGATCCTATCTTCCACTAAATTGGTACACGTAGATGCTATCCACCTTAGAGACCCCTCCAAGCACAGATCAACCAGCACCCAAGAAGAGAGCTTTCCCTCCTCCCCGTATGCTAAAACATAACACGTATAGCCATAGGAATGCACGATAGACTAGGAAACTGGACAATGCCCACGAAGAAGCGACAACTTATCGGCTTTCTCTGAACACAACTCTGCTTCCGAAAAAAAAAAGAGAGGCACAATTGTTTCTAGGATCAGAGGTATGGCTAAGGAGAATTGATAGTATGTCGCCTCTCAATGGACACAATCCTATTCCGTTGTAGTGTTGTGCATTTTTACAACGTTGTATACTTTTGCACACGGGGAGAAGGTAACGGGGAATCGATAGCAAGACAGAAACCCCACCAGAAATCTACAGAGGCATACAGGTATGTCCTCCCCATGTGCTAGAGCATATAACTCCATACTATCAAAATGCACAATCACGTTCTATACATAGGTATGGTCCACAGAGATAGCTTTCGATGGGGTATCTCTCTGCAAACCCACATTTTCTGCCAAAATATCGTGCATTTCTGTAGTCACACTTGAGTGGTCTATGGCATATAGGCAGGATCTGAGTATCTAGTATATAATCTCAACCTCGCCGTGCTTATCCCCTTTCCAGTTCTAGAGCATCTGAACACTATAAAAAAGACACAGTTGATTTTAGAAGCAGAGGCATAACCAATGAGAGCTGTAAAAATGTAGCCTCTGAGTGGACACTATCCTGCTTCCCGACCGTATTATGCATTTTTGTAGCCACATCAGTTACATAGATTTGCACCGCGGAGGGTGCAAGGGAAAAAGAATGCTTGGTGCAGATGATTTGCAGCGTGTCTTGGGAGATCAAGCAATGATTATGTACGCTGTCGGTGCTGTGTCGTTATGGAAAGCTAAACTTATTCATCATCAACCCTCAACTGGTCATGGGCGTTGGATTTCACTTCTTCCTGCGTCTGAAGCGAGTACTACTCTCTTCATCATCCTCGTCCTCAGAAACTTCGTCTGGGCTGGGCTTTCTCTGCACTCTTTTCCTCGGCTGCGATATCTCATCCACAACACCCTTGGCTGTTCTTTTACCTGGTTGTGTTCTTACAGATGCACTACTCTTCGCTTGTCTGGCCGCATCTGCAATATCCTGGTCACGAGCTGTACCTGCGATCTCCTCCGGCAGTATAGCTTCTAGACGCGAGGCTTCGGCGTCTTGGGCTCGAGAAGTTGCGATACGGCGGCGGAAACGTGCGGCGTTATCTTCGTCTTCCGATGAATTGTTCTGTTCACTGTCCGAGATTAGAGAGATGCTCTTGGTTGTATTATTCGACTGGCGTTGTGAAGGTGTGCCATTCGCAGTAACGGAGGAAGGTGTCTCGGTGACTTCGACATCCATACTGTCTTGTGTCTGCTGTGAGCGTTTCTTCGCTTTCTTCCGGGCCTTTTTCGAAAGAGGTTCCAGAAAGTATTCGTCTTGCGCGCCATACGCCTTGGGCTCGACTTCTTCCAAGGAGACAAAGACGCGAGCTCGGGTTTGTGTGTTGGCCGCGGTGCCCTGTCTGCGGAAACGTTTGAAGTTCTTGCGGCCATTCCATCGATCGTCCCAGCGATCGTCGTGTCCAGCCTCGGCATCGTATCTTGATCGTGGTGGAGGCTCACGACGGATCTCCATGACCTCGATCTGTGCCAGGTTTTGCATATCGGCCACCTCCATACCCTCAAGTTGATTGCGGAGTTTCTCTTCGTCTTCGAGACGCCTTTCCTCCTCTGCTTGTTGACGCTCTGCCAGTATGGCTCGCACATCAACTTCCTTGTCCTTGCGCTTCTTGGTTTTCTTGACAGCGGGTGCTGGCGTGGCTTCTTCGGCTGGTACTTCGTTAGGCGACGCAGAAGCCTCGATTCCTGCATCGATGCGACGTTTCTTCATCTTTGCAGCACCTTGCAACATGTCGGCCATCATGTCATGGTGTGTTTCTTCCTCCTCTGGCGGTGGCCTCTTCCTGGTTGAACGTTGTGTGTGCTGGCTTGGTGCTGGATGGGAACTCTCGACGTGTTCATCCTCATCCATAAAATCTGGTGAAGGTGCTTGGCTTGCTTGGTATGAAGGAGGCTGCGAGGGAGATGGAGAACGGTATTTCGGCAAGTCGTTGATATCGATCTCGTCAAAGCCTTTGAACCTCGTTTGTGTCAAAGGTCTGCGTCCGCGACGTCTGCCTGTCGTTGCTACCTCCTGCTGAGAGGTTGCAGGAGTGCCATCCTCTGGAGTTGCAGATGGGATTTCTGTAGTGAGCCTGTTCGATTGTCGGCGCACAGAAGGAGATTCTGATGGTTGGTGGATTGATGATCGCTGTGTTCCATTATGCATGACTGTATCCTCTGATGGTTGGACAACTTCGGCAGGTCTCTTCAACTTGGAAGCATCGGCATCAAGGATGACTTCCAACAATTCATTCTGCTCGATGCTGCTTTGACCCAAAGAAGAATCAACTTGGTCGTAGAACCATGGCCTCTCTTGTTTGTACCCACCAATACGGACCAAGATAATGCCACCTTTTGACTTTGGCTGTTGGCCCAAATTGAAAGCTTTGTCCGACTTCTTGCCAGCAACTTCCCGAACATAGCTCAGCAGGTCTTGCGGGTCTGGGTTCTCGTTGTCGACAGGATGGCACAACGCCTTTCCGCCGCCACCAGTGATGGTGGGCATGAGGTTGGAATGTTGTCCAGGATCGCTGAATACAAAAGTGTACTGTGAGAAGATTTCGGAACGAGCTGGGTTGGGGAGGAAGTCGGGCGATTTGTCTGGGCGAGGATTTGGCTCGTTTGCGGGTGGAGGGGAGTAGGGCTCTTCGCTTGGCCAATTTGCTTTGAAGTCTTGTTCGAGAGCGTCGAGGGATACGAGTTGGATTTGGTCGACATAGTCGTCGGTGACAATGTAACGAGCATTAACGAGAGCTTGGAGAGTGGTTGGGGTGTTGCGCTTCTTTGCGACAAGATGAGTGGTGAATTGAGCAATGTAATCAACGATGCACTTGATTCCCAATGGCTCGAGGATGTGGCGTTGGTCTACAAGTGGATCCTCGAGTTGACGATAGGCGCGAGGGAGCGAGGGAAAGGAGAAGACAATGGGTTGCCATTTGATGTGGAAGTTGTGCTCGTAGTTGCCCAACTTGATCTTGTTGTCGTTCCTGTCCAAGTCTTTTGTGGTACCTTTTTCCAGACGGTCGTTGTTGAGCCAGGAGCCGACCTTTGAATTGTCGGTGAGTTGCAGCTTTGTCTTTGCGTGGAGATGCTTGCTCTCTCCCGGCTCGACTTTGGCGACGTCGACAGTCAAGTGTTTGCGAGAGACGGACGAGTTCTCAATGTATCGCATGCCTTTGTTGACATCAGTGAGCAGTCGGTGGGGATGAGCATAGCAGCCATGTTGGACGTACGTTGGCCTGGCTCTGGCTTGGATGTGCGGCCGAGGACCAGCTTGGTGCCTGGTCGCAGCCAGATGCGCTTGTCTGTAGAGAATCAGTCATGGGTTTATCTTGGTTGTGTGAGGTAGACATACTCTCAAACAAGTCGCCCTCACACTCCAGAAACCACATGTTGGGCGGTCAAGCGCATGGGAAGAAACGAGAGGAAATGTCCACGCGGAAGGAAATGGTCGTTTCTGGGAAGACGCGACTGCCTGGCCGAGGCTGCTGCTGCTTCGCGCTCGCGACATGGCCGTGCGCAAACTGCTTCATCCTCTTCCACTTTGATTTCATCCTCCTGCACCACCGACCAACCAAATGAGAGTGCTTGAGCTATCATCATCATCATCATCCTCCACATATGCTGGCTGTACAATAGATTGCCGTTCCTCATGCATGAACAAGTCGAGCTGCATTCTTCGTGTTAGTAGAGTGCCAACCATGTTGATCACTACTCCGCTTCGTCTCATCAACTACGAATCCTGTGCTAAGCATTCTTGAGCCACCACTATGCATATTGTCTCCATGCACTACATCGCCTGGGCGTCCCAGTTTTGACTTCTGCGCAAGCCTGCAGAGCTTTCATCACTAAGCTGCATCATGCTGCTATTAAGTATAAATTTCCTCTTGTCAGTACATGATTTCTCTAGACTTTTCAACACGGCTTGAAGCAGATCCGCTACCATGGTTTTGACAACTCCACCAACTTTCGCTATCCTTGGCTTCATCTTAGTCGTTCTGAAGGCACTGACCATAGGCCACCGCCGTAAGGATTATCCGCCCGGACCACCTACCATACCTATACTTGGTAACATTCACCAGGTATACCCATCTATACTGACTTCATACAAGAAGGTATACTAAGCGCCCTTCAGATGCCCAAGAGAGATGCACATCTCCAGTTTCAAAAATGGGCCAACGAGTACGGTCCCATCTATAGTCTGATGCTTGGCACCAGGGTCCTTATAGTTCTGTCCAGCGACCAAGCAGTCAAAGATCTCCTTGACAAACGCAGTGCTATTTACTCTGCACGTGAAGACATGTACGTGGGCCAAACGCTCTGCAGTGGAGGCATGCGTTTCCTGATGATGGTAGGTCCTTCCAGTCTTCCTAACAATATTATACTAAGATTCTGAAGGAATATGGGCCAACATGGCGCTACTTTCGCAAAATGTGCCACGCCTTGCTCAACGTGAATGTTTCCCAAACGTACGTTGCTTACCAGCTCCTGGAAAATAAGCAAATGCTTTACGAAATGCTCGTGTCCCCAGATCGTTGCCTGCAGAACATTCGGCGTTATTCGAATGCTTTAACAACATGGTATGGAGACGAATATCCGGATCTCAGAACAATTGTGCGTTTTGACAGCTTGATATTCCAGGTATATGCTGCATGGAGAATGGTTACTTAAGATTAAGCTGCCTCCCAGTATACAACTTGGCCGCGTGAGTCTTGTATTGCATGAATTCAATAAACAACCCTTCCCAGCTTCTAATCCCGTAAGGTAGCATAGAAAGCCTGGATGCTATGCCAATTCTGAACGACATGTACAGCCACCAACGCAGATAGCGAACACACGATAGGCTGTAGACAGTAATTCATGAACCAAGTAGACCAGGATGCTTGTGCTTCTCTCTCCTCTTCTAACAACCTTGCTGATCTTGTCGCTTCCTCTTGATCGAACCCCCGGAGAAGCTCCTCTATTTCCTCTTCCGACATTCTTGCTACCGTGGGGGCTTTTCTCTCTCGTGCGTTGGCTGCTAATATGCGGTTGGTTTCTTCGGAGACCTCTTTTGCTTCTCGCATTAACCTTTCGTGAATTCGTTGGTGCTCTTCCCAAGAGGTGACTGTACTTGTGGTTGAAGGTAGAATCGTCGCCGTTGTGAATACAGTTGTCGTGACGGTCGTTGTGGCTGGAGTGCACGGAGCACTGGGGCTCAAGATCCAGGATATCGGCCATAAGAGTAGAAGAGGTATGGCTGCGATGAGAGGATATTGAGGCATGCTTAGGTATTGTTGTCTTGAAAAGGCTGTTCTTCGCAGCTTACGTTGATTTATATACAGGCGCGAGACGTGCTCACACCACCATATCTCACGTGGCGTCAAATGGCTTGCCAGCCAACAGCGTCTTATCACTCAAACACAACGACCACAGGTAACTCAGTCGAACATGACCATTGAACCGAACTCTGCGCCAACCAAGATACGAGGCCACTATCTCTGGACGGGCGATGAAAGAGTAAGTCTGATCCAATCATGGAGCTTGGACAGACCTGCTAATCACGAACATGTTCTTTGTTCAAGGAGTCGTCTGTCATCCCAAAGAAAATTGCATACAGGGAGACAGACAACCTTCAGAACTGATGGATTTGGTTCATCCAGAGAGGCAGTCGTGAATCGCGTGCTTCACGATGACAACATTGGCTTGGCAGGAGGTCTTGCACAAGGCAACAGCATCCCACCATTCAACCACAACTACCAGAGTCAATATAGCCAGACATGACCATTAAACCGAGCTTCGTACCGATCAGTGTTCGGGGCCGTTATTTCTGGAGAGGAGATGAGAGAGTAAGTCCGGTTCATCCATAAAGCTTGAACCAACTTCCCTAATCATGAACAAGTTCTTTGTCCGAGGAATCGTCTATCAACCTCGTGGAGATTGGCAACAAGGCGTAATCAACGATCCTATCTCAGACGACCGGATTCTCGAGCTAGAACAGAATGTTGTACTTTTCAAGGAACTTGGAATCAACACCGTTTTTATTTGTTCGTCACATACAAGCAACTCAACGAGCATGACTGAAACAACCAGACTCGATCGACAGTGCGAAGCAGCATGATAAAGCCATGAAGTTACTCGGGGAAGCAGGAATATATGTCGTTACGGTGCGCAGACTGACACGCTCTACAGACAGAGGTTTGGACTGACATATAATAAACAGGGTGTCTCGACCCCATCTTGCTGCATCAGCCGATCTACTCCTTACGAGTCATACAATACTGCTAACGTTTCTTCTTTCCTCAAAACAGCGGGTTTGATGGCTCGTTATACGAATACCCTAGGTATCGTCGCAGCCAACTCAGTGGTCAATCATCGTGACTCGCTTCATGCAACCCCTGTGTTAAAGGCTGTCGTTCGGGATCTCAAGAAGTACCTGAACTTCAGCAACAAAAGCAAGAGAACACGAGTACTTCCTGTGGGCTATTCACCATCAAGTGCTGTACACATCAACCACTCAGGGTTCCTGGAATACCTGTACTTCGGCGACGAAGAAAATGCGATTGATTTCCTGGCTGTAAGTTGTCATTCAAGACTTGTTGCAGGTTCTGAGACTCTAATTACACATAGCTCCCGAACTATGGGTGGGCGGGAGTGAAATCAAACATGCAGATATCTGGCTGGAACGCCCTTGTGAGTTTGCCTTGTGGACTAAAAGCGGGCACAGAATGCACTAACCATGTACCGTATCAGATCAATCGATATGAGAAGTTCGCCATACCTGCGTTCCTCTCGGAGTATGGTGTTAACACATACCAACCTCGGCAATTTCACGAAACCAAGGCTCTCTACTCAGACCCTATGACCAGAGTCTTCTCTGGAGGATGTGTTTACGAGTTTACCGACGATCCTAATGACTTCGGCCTAGTAGCAATGCCGGGTGCAGATGAAAAACGGTGGTTCCAAGAGTTCAGAGGCAACCAGGGAAAGGTTGTTGAGGTACGACAAACCAACCAGGGCAATCTCTACATCTACCACGACTTCGCCAACTACAAAGCAGCCCTTGCTGAACCCACTGATTACGATCCGAGCTGTGATATCATGGAGCGCCAATCGGCAGAAAGATACAACACTGACACGACGCAAATGACCTGGCCATGGGACCACGAATACCAGATGCCTGCAACATGCATAGACTGGGACAATGTCGAGGAGCTTGTTGGGCGTTAGCAGGATATTGGGTCTTGCCACAACTCATGAGACACAAGAACTCAACTACCACCTGACGTCGAACCTCGGGAAGATCAAGACGGCTTGGTTGGTATATCAAATTGCAACATTGAAGTTTCACAGAGAAGTGCTTCCAAGTCTGTTCGAGCCTTGCCGTGCCAAAAGACTTTCGGACGCAACAACAGCCGCAAGACGAATCATAGACAGGAGATGCTGGCACACAAAGAGAGTCCTACTTAGCGACAACGGTCACGCTGACAATTTTACGTACTTACGTACGGAGTATCAAACCTTGGTCGGTTTTGGAAGGTACTTTCCTTCGAAAGCCAAGAAGAGGGTCGGGCGCCCTGTGCATCACCGCACATCTTTCCCTTATAGACTGACACCTACATGAAAGCAGCAAATCAGAAAATAGAAATTAGTCCGAGGCATGTTGTAAAAGGTATAAAAGCGCCACATTGCGGAGGAGGCGTGAATCCCGTCCTTGAAGCTTAACCGTTAAGCTTCATCACTCTCCATGTTATGTCGATCCCTTTCCTCCTACCTCCACAAACCGAGGCATGGCGCTGCATGGCTGGCGAACAGTAGAACCGGGCGATGGTTGATTGGTCAGTGGTAAGGGTTTTAGACCACATCGCTGTATGCTCACCACCGCTCACGCTGAGCGCTGCAGATCAACAAGGCAAACCTCCTCTTTCTCCAATGATCAGCAATACACCTTCCTTGCGCTTCAATGTGACCCAGAGATCCAGGCTATCCCCGCAAAGCGTATTGTGGTCACGCTCAAAACTGCAAGACTTGGCTCAAATGCCCAAGGGCTATATAAACAGCATCAAAATGGCAAGATGACTCATACCTCTCCCAAGTCCATCTTCAAATACCACAATCATCATTATGAAGAACATCGCCATTGCCTCTCTCTTTGTTGCTTCGGCATCAGCCTTCCCTTGGGTTGTCAACCAGCCTGGTGTTGACAGCTCCCTTCTTGGACGCAAGGTCAGACGCCAGCAAGCTGGTGGGTTCCAGAACGGTGGAGCTAGCACATGCCCTTTCAACTCAGACCACAAGGGTGCTGCACCCTACAACTCCAGTTACCCATACAATGGCGCCCAGAATGGTGCACCTGGCAAAGGCGTTGGTGGCTACCAAGTGCCTGCCCCTGGTGATACCGCACACCAGTATGTTGCTCCTGGCCCCAACGACATTCGTGGACCTTGCCCTGGTCTCAATGCAGCTGCCAACCACAACGTGAGTCATCCAATTCCTTACACAATATCCTTACTGACTTTTGCAGTTCCTTTCTCACGATGGTATCACTACCTTCAATGAGCTTGTAGATGCTCAGCAGAACGTTTACAACGTTGGATATGACCTGGCCACGCTTCTTGCTGCTCTCGGTCTTACCCTTACCGATGGTGATCTTGTCACCGAGAAGCTTTCCATTGGATGTGATGCCACAACCAGAACCTCGTTCAGCCCTGTGCTCACAGGATCCGAGCCTGGTCTCGATGGCCATAACAAGTTTGAAGCCGACTCATCTCTTACCAGAGACGACTACTTCCTTGCTGATGGAGACAATTACTCCTTCAACGGCACTCTCTTCGGCATGATGCAAGACACTTGCCAAGGCAACTTCAACCGTGAGAACTTGTCCAAGTACCGCCTGCAGCGCTACACTCAGTCACTTGAGGAGAACCCCAACTTCTTCTTTGGTCCTCTGACTCTTCTTCTCTACGGAGCCGCTTCCTTCCTGTACGAGCTCATGCCTAACGGCAACCACAACTATACCCCTGACCTCGAGACCATCTCTTCCTTCTTCGGTGCCGAGAAGAATGATGACGGTACCTGGGGCTTCACCGGTGGCGAGCGCATCCCCGACAACTGGACCAACCGCGTTTCCCCCTACTCCAACCTCGACGTCACCACCGAGATCGTTGCCATGTACCTTGAGAACCCAGTCTTGTTCGGTGGCAACACTGCCCATGGCAGTTTCGACGCCATCAACTTTGGCGCCATCAAGAACGGTACTCTGGAGGCTTCGGTCAATGGCCCAGATACTGCTTGTCTGCTGTACCAGCTCGTTACTGGCCAGGTGCCTAGCTACCTCAACGGCTTGCTCACTCCTACCGTTGACGCGCTCGACTTTATTACTAGCAAGGTTGCGCCTTCGTTCAAGAACTTGGGATGCCCCATTGCTCTTACCTAAGCTTGGAAGGCACAAGAAGTTTATCGACATGACGAGGATTATGAAAAATATGAGATGATCGCTCCTGGAGGGTGTTTCTTGGTGGCTCAAATTGAATAGGGGACATTGATTGTTTATGTATGAATGATAATGAAAGAACACTTACTTGCACTCTTTTACACTGCTTTACCTTTCCATTGTTGTACTTCAGTTATTTGCTTGTTTGTCTCAGCGATGGTGTCAAGTTCTAGCTATCCAGGCTTGCTGCTCTGAACAGATGTTGTGAAAAGGCAGAAGAGTTTATGACGGATCTGGACGCCAGCTGGGAGAAGTTGATTTCGGAAGCTTCTAACCGTCGAGAATCTTGAGCATCTCTTGGACCGAGTGGCACTTTTCTCGTTCCTTGCCTTTGGTCTGTCCTCTTCTCTTTTCTTCCTTGTCTATCTTTAGCCAGTCGTCCCAAGTGATGCTTCTTATGCCGCGCTTCTCTGCTTCTTTCTTGACTTCGCTCCAGCCTGCTTTTGGCTCATCGTTGGAGCCGATGAAAGTCACGCCGTCAGCCCAGTCTTTTGCGACAATGTCGGCGCTGGTAAATGCATCTTGCATGGTACTGGCAATGACGCCGGTGGGACCTCTCTTGACCCAGCCTGCTGCGTACATACCAGGTACATGTCCTGCACCAAGTGCGCCTGGCCCACTATTGGGACTTAGCACCCTACCATACAGATCGTTTGGGATAATGCCCATCTTGCGATCAAACGGTATGCCTAGCTCTTCAAATCCTTCTAGAGGCTCCGACTGGTAGCCGACGGAGCGGAAAGCGAGATTTGTACTCAGCACTTCCTGTTTGCCGTTTTCCTTCTTTTTGACACGCATGCTCCGTAAAGCGTCTAGATCGCTCAACGGAACGGAAGCTGGGTCTTGTGTGAATTCCATTTCCTCGACGCGGACGCCACCTAGGGTACCGGCATTGGAAGAACTCTCCTCGAAAGCGACTGGGCTGCGCATGTAGAGCAGTTCCCACTGCCGCGTGGCTTCAGCCACGGCGGTGGGAGAGCCTTTCTCGATGACTTGAGCGATACGCATAAGAGGACGAGGCAGTTTCTTAGGCTCTGCAGGGAAGAGGGAACGATCGGGGGTGTTGAAGGCGACGCCGGGAAGTTGCATCAATTCGCGGACTTCCTTGATGGTATATGGGGCTTGCAGAGGACCTCTTCTACCGACAACTCTGACTCTGCGCACTCTGCTCTTGGAGAGGGTTTCCAAAGCAGCTTCGGTCATGTCTGTGTGTCTGAGCCTGTCTAGCGGAGAAAGAAGGACTCTGGCTACGTCCAAGGCGACATTTCCCTGGCCAATGACAACCGCTTCTTCACTGCTGTCAAGAGCAGGATTCAGGTTTGCATACTCTGGGAGACCATTGTACCAGCCAACAAAGGCGCGAGCAGACACGACACCGCTCAGATCTTCTCCAGCGATTCCCAGCTTGCGATCTTGCGAAGCACCATAGGAGAAGAGCAGGGCGTTGTAGTGGGGAGCGATGGACGAGAGAGGCAGAGAGGAGGCAGCGGCGCCAATGGTGGTGTTACCAATGAAGGTAAAGGAAGGATGGGAGGCGACTTCGACAAACTTATCTATACAATTCTGAGGCAGGGAGTCAGATTGAGTCGTGGGGACACGGGCAATCAGCAAGACGATACCTTTACTTCTGGGTGGTCTGGAGCAACACCGAAGCGGACCAGACCGTAGGGAGAGGGCAGGGCCTCATACATGTCGACGCGCGCATTTGGCATCTTCTGCAGCATGCGATAAGCAGCGTAGAAGCCTGCCGGGCCTGATCCTATCACGGCGCATCTGAATGGGCGCTCGCTACCGGCGGTCGAATACAGTCGGTCGCCATGGTACCTGCCTCTGGGTGTGGCACTCGGGCGCCACTGCCTGGAGCAGTTCAGTCGTCGCAGCAAAGTTGCCATGTTTGTGGCAGGAGCGAGCGGCTGTCTCCCAGCCACTCTTTGTCCTCCCTTGGTTGAGGCTGGTGAGGCTTTTCCAGCGGCTCCCCGCACGTCATGTTGTGGCACAGGCGATCCGGGAGCTGATCCCCTCTTCGTTATCGCCTTATCAGCACCGTCCCCGCAGCAACCAAGTGTTTGGCAGGCCAGTACACAGAGAATATATGGCCGCTATCGTAGCCGTTTCATTCCTCGTTCCTCTTCCTTGTGCAGATTCTTTCCGGTGGACGCGCTTGGGTTTCGAATTTGTTACAGCCGTCAGGCATACCACTCATTCCATCATGGTTGGCATTACTCCGCCGTACCTGTTCTCGCCAGTCAATCAGCAAGACAGGGATCCAAGCTACGACTTTGACCCAAAGGCCGTTACGCGTGCCAGCTACTACTCAGTCGCTTCTTCAACGTCGACTCCTAGACCCAAGCAGGAGGGTCCACTGATCGACTTCAACAGACACCCTGACAGCTACATCATCGTCCCCTCAGCCCGTCCCAATGTTCCGCCTATGCACCCAAACACAAAGCAGAGAATCAACACAGCCCGATGGTTCCAGTTTGCTCTTCGTTTGCTCCAGCTCACTGCTGCTCTGGGAGCCCTGATATGTGTCATCATCATTAGAGGTGTCAACGATGTTCAGGGTTGGATACTCAGGATTCCCGTGAGCATGCTCCTTTTCTCTCCTCCTTGTCATCGCTAACCAACCAACAACAGCCTGCTGTGGATGCTGTAGTCTGCGCCTATGCCCTCTACAATCTCCAGCGCTCGCCAAAAAGACGTCCTGCCACGTCTTCTGCTAGTTACAATGCCTTCTCTTTCTTTGTCGACATTGCTCTCCTGCCCTTCTATGTCTTCATTGCATTTTACACAGCTACTAACTGGACAATGGCACCCGATGCCGATGGCCGTTGGTCTACTTTCTTCCACTCGGCCTCCAAGGATGGCAAGGTGCTCGAGTCTGCCTTCCTCATCGGTACTGTGGCAGGTGCTTTGCATCTATTCAGCACTCCCATTGACGTCTACCTATTCTCGACCTTCAAGAAGATCTCTCAGTACCCTCCCGACATGAACCCGCTTGAGGATAACCTCACAAGCAGAATCAATCGTAAGCACACTTACAAGAGCAGCGATGCATCGGCATCCATGTCTGAACAAAGACTGGCCATGTTGAGTGGCAGCTCCCTGAGTCTAAGCAGCCCTGCCCGTGTCTCAAACAGAGACCAGCTCATTCCCGAGGCCAATGTTCGACCCATGTCCTTTTACCAATCACGTACCAATCTGGACCCCAGCTATTCTGGCCATAGTCAGGAATCTGCTCGCCAATCCAGGTTTGAATATCAGCAACCGCCCTCGGCTTATGTCTCACAGACCAGCCTGCATCGCACTTCGCAGTCTCATGAGCGTGAGCGTTCCCGTTCGCGCTCTTCTCGACCTCAGTCATTCCAGCGTTACGCAAACCAGAGATCTACCACTCGTGACTCCATCCACGATCCAATGCCAACTCGCCCTCTGTCTTTCATCACTGCTTCAGAGAACCTGAGCCGCACTGGCACTCCTCAATCCGGTCGTGCCACTCAGAAAGATCCAAGTGCACAAGCTCTGCTCAACGACAACTGGTTCGTCCTCGCTGACGACGATGCCGATTTGTCTTCTCCTCGCCGTACTCCCGTCCCCGAACTAGTATCCGACCGCGACTCTAGTCCTGAGGTCCATGAGCCTGATGTCACTCAGCTTCGTTTTGCGAGCGAGGAGTACAACGAACTTCTGCCCAAGCCCCTTCGCATGCATCCACCTACTCCTCCAGAGGGTTCATTCGATGCTGGTGACTTCTACTTTGACGACATGCCCAATGGTACTCTCGAACTCGACGACTATTCTCTACATCAGACTCAGTCCAACACAAGCATCGGACGTGCTTTGAGCCCTCCAGCCCCTGAAGCTGCTGCCGTATCTGCCAAGTCATCGTTATACTCTCAGAACCCCGACGAGACCATCCGCTCCAGTACTCCTAAGGGCAAGCGCTATGGCAACTTGACTCCTGCTATCAAGGATCTCCAAGAGCAGAGCGTGCCTAGAGGCCAAGGTCGTGTCGTCAGCAGGACTGGCGTCGATATTGCTGATGCAAGCGTACTTTATCTCTCATCCGATGACTCCTATGGTGCACGCGCTCGCAACGTGAGCGGTAAGGTCGCTGAGGAAGGCCTCGGCGGTGCATGGGCTAGGAAGAGACATGTCAGTGGAAAGGCATGATATGCTGCTCTGGAAGCAAGCGTGGAGCGAGTATAGATAGATGTTGGATGGGCGTTCTAAGAGCATGATTACGATGAGTTTTGTTATACGATGGAATGGTTAGGATATGCAACGAGGCACGATTTCGGTATCAGAGGTGTCCATAATACAGATATGACCGACGGACAGCAGGCTATGTAGTCGAACCACAGATCAACGAGTATTTCCAATGACCACTATCCCACACTCTACACCTATATACAAGTGACAAACATATTCACATATTGCGGGAAAGACGGCACTCGATCTTAGGTTCCACATCTCTCTCATCGGTACAGCAACCGATAAACCTCCTCAGCAATTGCCAAACTACTTGTCAATCCCGGGCTCTCAATGCCCAACAAATTCACAAATCCATTATAGCCCTCCTCTTTCTTGATATAAAAGTCCTGGAAGCCCTTTCCCGCACCTACAGCACCCAACTTGCCCAGCTTGGGTCTTATGCCCGCGTAATCAAGCGCAACGGCAGACTCATCAATGCCAGGAAGGTACTTTTTAATATCTGCAATTGCGGCACGGAAGCGCGCGGGGTCAGATGTGGGCGTGTAGTCGCTGGGACTGTCCACCCACTCGACGTCTGGGCCGAAACGCACTCGACCTGCCATGTCTAGCGTCAGATGGGTGCCCAAGCCGCCTTGTCCGGGCACTGGTGCTGGATAGACCAAGACGCTAGGTTTGGGGTGTCCGGCTGCATAGGAAAAGTAGTTTCCTTTTGCGTAAAAGGGCTGCATGTGTCTCTCCTTTGGCAAGATCATGTTATTGATATCGCAGGCATATAGACCAGCCGAGTTGACTAGGATTTCTGCGGTTATGGGTTCGGTCTCTGCATTCTTGTCTTGCGGGTCTGCGGTGTAGATTTTCCAGTCCGAGGATGTTGGCGTGGGTGCTTCTATTCGTGTTACTTTTGCGCTGAGGGCTGTATCGCCACCGGCATCTTCGAAACTGCCGTGCAGAAATGTCATGTAGGCGTGACTGTCTAGAATACCCGTCGTGGGAGACTCGAGCACTGCAGCTTCGGCTCTGACATCGGGTTCTCTGCGCTGTGCCTCTTCTTTGCTTAAGAATCTCGTAGGCACACCAATACCACTCGCGAACTCATGCACCTTTTCGATCGCTTCGGCTTGCGTGGCATCTTGCGCAACAACCCATTTGCCACAGTTTCTGTGTGGGATATCGTGTTTGGCGCAGAGCTCATACAACATCTCCTTGCCTTGGACACATAGTTTTGTCTTTAACGAGTCGTGGCCGTAGTAGATTCCCGCGTGAATGACTTCACTATTGCGGCTGCTGGTTTCCGTGCCCACGGCTTTGTGCTGCTCGATTAGGACTGTAGATGCTGAGGGAGAGTGTTGTTGCAGACGGCGGGCAATTGCCAACCCTACTGCTCCACCGCCAATGACTGCGTGTGTAAAGTCTGCTCGTGCTCGGCAAGTGTTGCTAAAGTTTCGTGCTCCTTGGCGTAACAGAGATGGTTTTGCAATGTTTTGGATTGCTTTTTGTTGGTAGAGTGGAGAGATCATGTTCTTTTGCCCCGACTGAGTGCTTTCGCCTCAAGAATCTCGTTGTTTCTCACACCTTTCCAGCGATTGAGACGAAGGCAGGGGAGTAGGCTTTATTCCGGCACCACTTTGAACGATACAGAAATAGTGTGTCAAAGGTGTCTTTTCCGCTTGATGCCAAGCAAGGTTCTGGTATTGCCGTTTGTCTAGGCATGATGGAGGTGGTTGGTATTCTGATGGCGTGCTCATCAGCCACACCTCTTGGCGTTGCAGCTTCCGAAAATGATGCTATTCATCATGATCGTCTTTACCATGATATTGGCATTTTATTACCATGATATAGGGTAGGCAGTTTACACGAACTCGACGGTTGTCATAGAACAAATCAGCTATTAATGAAAAGGTATGACTACACGTAAGTATCTGTCGGTCAAAGTTCATGCTATCCAATCTAAGAAAAATACCGCAAAACCCTATAGAAACAAGAAGGTATATCCAACAAACACCAGAAGTCATAAACTCAGACATCTCAACAGCATCCCAATAGCACAAACTCATGATGGTACACCTTCATAATCCCAACCTCCTTCACCACGCTTGAGTCGTCGTCTGGTATTGCGTCTGTTTGCAGCACACTTGACGAGGATCGTCAATATCGCCAACAGTAACACAATGACACCCGCGACCGTGGGTATGACTACTTCAGGCTTGCTGCCGTTGTTGTCTTCATGGCGATAAGGGCAAATCGCGTCTACGCCGCTGACCCAACAGTCCTTGGTATCGATGTCATTGATACTGAGCCAGATGACTGGTGCGCCGTCCAAATCAGTTTCTCGAGACAACCAATCTCGCGCAGCTGCAATCATGTAGCGATTCTCGAGTGCAGTACGAGGGACAGCGAAGCTAGAGTCTTCGTCGCACGCTTCGTCTCCCTGGTAGTAGCGGGCTTTGTCGTCACTGACGCTGAAGTCGTAGAGAGAGTTGTTGCGGCGACAGATGAAGTGGTTCTCGTCGGTGCAATCGGCCACTTCCCAAAGTCCGTCGTTGTTCAGATTCGTCACTGCGCAATGTCGACCGGTAGTCCCCTTCGTCAAACTGTCGCCAGGCTCGTTCACGCCCCAGCCCCAGAGAGATTCGCGTACGTACCTGTAATATGTTGTGCTATTACCTATTGCCAAGCTGTCCAGAAGTGGTTTGTTCAGTATCGGCGATATGCCACACGATGAGAGATTTAGAGCAGCATAGGCCGTCGTATTCAGAGCTGTCATGTTGGGAAGGTTGCTGGAGATGGCCCATGAAGAGTTAACAGCGGAAAGTGTGGTGTTGCCAGGTTGGTAGAAGCAGCCACTTGTGACTGCACCATCGGAAGACAGCGTCGTACCAATATCTTTGGAGATGTATTCAGGAAGAAACATGGTTTCTGCATCTGCGCTGAAATCATATTGTTGCATCTGCGAATCGACTGATCCAATGCCGGCTATAATACGCAGTGCGCGCAAAAACATGATGATACTCTCACTAGGCCATCCATCGGGAGTATACAGTGCAGAGCCATTATCTAGCGGCATCGTCGTCATGTACTCCACTATCGGGGGATTGACAATGTCGTGTGCGAACCAGGATTGATTTAGATTGGCTCTCTCGGACCGAAGAGCAGCTGGCGTATAGAGGTATGAAGAGAGAGATGAGTTAATAAGATCGCTGATGTAGTTGCCGAAGGTGGGCAATCTTTCAGGATCGGCTTGATTTGTGGTGTCCGTCGGATTATCAAATGGGGCAGCTAGTCGCACGTTGAATTCGAGATACTTGAAAGTCGCATTAAGGTCGTTCTCGGTCGCTTCGAAATAGTCCGCTAGTACGTTGGTCAAGGTGTTAATACCAATGCTTTCCGTACATGAGTAACTGCCAATTTGATGCCCAGTTTGCGATGGCTGAGCAGCTGAGGAAGTCTGGGACATTGCTGCAGAGCTGTCTCCGCTGGTCAGACTGCTTACATCGCTTGCGAGTGTAGCGGGCGTCAGGGCTGCGTTAGTGATAGATGCAGCCGCAGACTCGGAGGAAAATTCGGAAGTTTGTCGGGCATGGATTTCTCCCCACTGGTGCACATCATCATTCGCATTGATCGAGGAGCTGCGGAGAACATGGCGCTTTGAGGGCTCGGCCGTATCTCCAAAGACTCTGGCCTCTGTTAGAGAAGCTGATGGACTTGTGGAAGAAGAGGATGTAGAGAGACTGCTAGGATAGCCTCCAGTATTGATGGGCGAGGTCGAGTTTCCTTGAGTGCTGAGTTCGACAGGGCACAGACTCCACGTTTGCCGGCTTTGGTCCCAGTACAAGTCGACAATCAGCCTGTGGAATCCAAGAGCAAGGAGGTTTGACAAGCACTGCTGTGCAGCAGCATCTTCGTATCGCTGGTCCGAGAAACACACGGGGGTCAGATCAACTCCTGGTGCTGTGACATAGTTGATTGGGATCCTGCTGGCTACATCCCTCAATGACTATAGATTATGCCTAGTAAGCCACATATACGCTATGTCGTATCGCTCGAACCTCTCCTTACCAGTAGCGCGGTGTAGAGGGTGAGGGAAAGCGCGGTCGAAAGGTCCGGGGCGTAGCTCGAATTCATGGCGCGCAGCTCTCAGACTGGCTGGAGAAATGTCACAATCTCCATGCGATACGCAGCAAGTTTACCAAAAGTCTCGCTCTCTGCTCAGCAAGCCCCCGATCTTCGCTGTTGACAGGTTGACAGGCCACGCATGCCGTCAGACGTCGCAAAGGACAAGCCAAAGCGCGATCGGCGGCAGAAACAGGCAACGCCAGCAATGCTTGGCGTTAGACCGACCTACGAATTGGACCTACGAACTGAAGCGACAGCAGATCCACGTCTCCTTTTGGACATGCATGGGCCCGGGAGCTGTCAAAATCCCAGTCCATACCGGGTCAAGTAGCGGGCGAGAGCTGCATATCACGCCGTCTCGTCGCTTCGTTTTCCTTGCTGAACATGACTGACTCTTTGCAGTACCGATAGCGCACTGCCGGATGCTTCTTCCTTGGCCCCCTGGGAGCCATAGCTAGCATTCAGCCATGGGATCAGGAGATACTTGCTGCCGTGCGGGAACCACCAAAAAAGGCGCCGCATGGCCTGCTCGGGAACAAGAAACATACAGTGAGTTGCCTAAACTGGGATGGCAGCGTGGAGCGAAAAGCCACACTATGCTAACACGAGCAGGGAAGAGAACAGACCCTTCGCACGGATAAATATTGTCTCCTATTGTGCGCAACCTGACAAGCGCTTGTGGTAACCTTTGTGTAGAGCCGTGCCGAAGTGCAGCAATCGTGAAGTGTGACAGTGCCGGAGCTCTGCTGGAGAACTGTTGAGGGCGGGTGCAAAGTCGCTTGCCAGGTCACGAACACAACGCGACGTTCACCACGGCTCCACATTTTTGTCCCCTATCAGCATGTCAGTACAGTACTTATGCGAGTTCCTTCGCTAAACACTGCTCGGATCTGGAGAGTCGGGACAAGCCTAAAGGTATCTGACTGCGTCTGCAGCACTGCAAGAACTTCCAGATTTGTCAACTATCAAGCCAACAGCGTCTACTACCAAGGGACCCTCTGAGATGGTATACCCCAGTGTCTCTCATCTAACCCACATGTACGCCACGTGAAGAGTGCATCCGATGCTGCCAGCCAAGATGACCGAAGTGGCTTTGCGCGTCTGCCATTTGATGCTCGCCGCGAAACCGAGGATGGAATATCTCAGCCACCTGCTGTGGCACTTTCATCGCTACCAACAAAGGATAAAAGTATATCGGAGACCTTGCGGCTATACCATTCCAGATGCTCCCAATGTTTCAGAATTGGGGATTTATGTTTGTGCTCAGCATTGCAAAGTGCACAATACCCTTTGGCGGGTTGGCGCTTTTCTGTGGTAAGCTTCTCTGATGCTGACCAAATCCGTCACGTCAAATTTTTGTGCGAGAATGAAAACTTTGGCCAAGGGAATATGGAGAAAAGCAAACGGTCGGACCGCGGCGACTAGCCGGCAAACGTCACCGGAAGCTCAAGAGTTCCTGTGATGATTATGTATGAGTTTGCAAAATTTGGCTTTAACACCTCGTATGCTGGAGACCTTCTTCTGGAGAGTTTCGTAGGACCAGAACCTGATCAAATCCCAAACAAATTGTGATCAGGTGGATCTTGATCATCTGACAGGACAAGCTTGAACGATCTCTCTTCTGATAACACTCCGAGATATGAATAATGGCCGCTTACGCGCACAGGATGGGGAAGCATGTCACATTGGCATGGCGTTCCACTTTGGAGCAAGGTGCATAAGGAAGGAACTTAGGACAAGTCAGTCGGCAAGCAGGGATGGGGCAAGCATAGCGCGTAGTGTGGATACCGTATGTACATGTTTTGTTCTTTCTACACGAAGATGTGACCCCCTGGAGGACTCTTGGGGCCAAAAGCACGGCTGAAAGTCAAGGAACTTGTACACGCATGAGTCCCGCAAGGAATCCTTAGCATCATCATTGTTGCGTGCTGGAGCGTTGAGAGCCCCCCGAGGGCCAATCTCACAAGGCGGGAAACGTCTGGTGAGCTGAATTGAATCTCTCCTGTCATCAAAAGTCGTTGCACCGCTTCCGTGGCCGGTGAAAATTGCATGCGTTGCTACTGTTATGGCAGTTTGTGCTGTTATTTCGTTTCTGATGAGATGGAAACGCCTGTGGCAGTTGTGCTGTCCCTGTAACGACCAAACGTCTTCGTACATAACGGTGAGACTGGAGTGAATAAGATTAATGTAATAAGAACATGAACGGTGCATGCAAACAAACAAAGGATTGCATATTGATGTAAACATAAACATGAGCAGAAAGGGGACAAAGACGCTTGTGGAAACACCGGGCTGCAAAGGCACACACACATGTAAGCATTGAAGAAGCAGAAGCCGGAGGACTCAAGGACAGTAAACTGTTTGTCGTATGGATCTACCCGACAACGTAATCGTGATAGAGATATCTGCAGTTTCTTGTCTCAAAATAAAGTGCACTGTGTGCGTTTGCACACCAGTGTGAGGAGTTTTGGCAGTGGACGGCACCGATGAAGAAGATATACCGCTCTGAGAACGGTGTGCAGCTGTTGAATCTTGGGGCTGGAGGCTGTAAGCCAGTTTTAGAGCAAAGGAAGGAATGGCAAAGCAATAGTCAAAAGATATATGTAATGATAGCGAATGTTCATTATACTCGAAAGCGATTCTGAAGCAAAACAAGTTGGGTATACACAATCCTCCGTCCCAAAGACCCAGGGCCCATGCATAGATTACAAACGCCATGAAATGTGATAAACAGAGAAACCAAGACGCCTCATCCCTCATTATGTACATGCAATCCCGATTCTGTCGTCGATGATAAATCTTCAGTTGGCAACAATGGCGGACAATCTCATCTTCTCCTTGGGGCTCTCCTTGCCATCACCGCCGTCCTGAGCAAGCTCGGGATCAAGTGAGTGGTGCTGAGCAGCACCGCCGGCCATGTGAGGAGGCATATGTGAGAAGTGGTGCTGAGGAGCCATCTGTTGGTAGACATGGGGAAGAGGTGCTTGGTGAGGGTATTGCATCTGGGGGTACTCCTGAGCCTGGCGGTACATCATAGCAGCTTGGGGGTTGAAGGCCTCCTGGAGCATCTGAGGACGCTTGGTGCCATCTTCTGAGCGAGACATTTGCATGGGGATTTGGTAGCCCTCCTGGCCAGGAACGACCAGGCGCTGCTGCATGTACGAGCTAGAAGGGCGACGGTCGACGTATCGCGGATCTTGCTGACTGAGAGGAGGGAGCTCAACGGGGGATGTGCCGTGGGGAGAGCGCTGGGAGTAGGAGGAAGCGTCTGAAACTAGGGAAGGAGCGCCGTCTGCCGAAACTTGAGAGTAAGCACCAGGTGAAGGTAAAGGACTCTCGAAAGGAGACGTACGAAGAGTGCGGCCGAACTGAGGTACACCCAGGGTCTGAGGGTAGTGGCCGTGCTGCGTGGCAATGTGTGCCTGTTGCTGGTAGATGGCGGGCAGCTGGTTCTGGTCGAAGTACTGGGGTCTTTGCATAGCAGAGTTGAAGTACATGGCCTGGTCAGGCAGATGCTGCTGGACGATTTGGCCAGGCTGACCGATCATCTGCTGCTGAGCGTGTTGCTGCTGTTGGCGGGTTTCCATCTCGGCGCGGCGTTGAGCGTTGCGTCTGCGGCGGTTCATGCCACCATTCCACCAGTTCTTGACAGCGTTGTCGCTGCGACCACGCAGACGACGAGCGATCTCGGCCCAGCGCTTGCCCATCTCAGCAACCATCTGCTCAATCAACTCACCCTCCTCGGGAGTGATGGGGTCATGGTTGAGGTTGGGCTTCAGGTTCTGGTGGTATCTCTCGCGGCACTGCTTGGGAGAGCGAGTGCCCATCATGCTCGAGATGCGGACCCAGTTGTGAGCGCCCTGAGAGTGGACAAGGCTCATGAGGATGTGATCCTCCTGCTGGGACCAGGGACCTCTCTTGTGTGCAGGCATTTTGAAGGTTCAAAAGACTGAAAAGAACGTAGAACAGTTGGAACTGGGAAGTCTGTTAGGAAAGGTTCGTGGTCAAGCGGTGGTATGAGGTGGTAACAAGACACGGCGTGGAAACGTGGGGACTTGGCATGTGGTTTGATGGAATGATAGATATGATGCTTACCTTAGTCGAGCTTGAAGCTTTGAAAGGAATGTGGTGAAGAGGAGAATGTCTGAGACGATGAAGATGGAGACAAAGTAAGACAACGGGGAGGGACAACGAGGTCGTTATAAAGTCGATGCAAGACCAGTTGGGATGTTGGATGGCTGTTGATGTTGCGACGAGATCGTTGTATTTGTATCAAGCACAGTGTTTAACGGTCCAGGAGGATTTCCGAATCGGTCACAACGATGGGCCTAAATGGACAGCGGGGCAGGTGCGTCAACTCCTGTCGAAGCTCTGAGAGGGGCAGAATTTGGGTCTGGCTGATGTCGATAGTTCTCACGAAGACAGTTGGCGGCCGTTGTGGAAAAGCAGGAGACGGACGGTTATATAACGGTTGCAGGCCAGGTCCTGATGAGGAGGAAGCATGTCAAAAGAAGGGGATCTAGGGCTCAAATGTACTTGGCTCGTCCCGCTAACGTCAGAGTCGAACTTTATCCAGATCGCTGGGTGATGCGCGATGTGCAGCAGGGATGGTGAGCATGGCTCTGGCAGAGGCTTGCACCAAACGCGACGGCGCCGGCGCGGGCCCCTTGCTTGCTCGCTCCCTCGCTCCCTCGACCAGAAAAATCAGCCCGCACTCCCGTGGCTCTCTTTTGCTCTGCGTCTACTGCAGGTCATCGCCCGCCGTTGCACGATCTGCGCTGTTTGACTCTTTCCTGCCCCCCTTGTGCGCGTGTAGTAGCCCCCAAGACCGCGACCGTTGCCTTCAGAACTGGGCCGCACCGAGCTTGGGAAGGCGTCATCCATCACGCCCGTTCGATGCAGAAAGCCGTTTGGAATCATTCGAAACAGTCAACAGCCAGTAGTCGCTGAGGATCAATAACAATAAATCTGTGTTCACCATCTTCACTCTGTTTGTCGACCCATCGCCTTCTTGAGCATTTGAGTCAACTATGCAGAATTTGTGCGCCGCCTTTGCCTCTCTGCCCTTGACATGCTCGCGCGCACTACGGCACCGCCGAGCAAAGCCCTTGGGCCTTTTGGCTGCACTTACAGTCATAGACTTACGCCCCGGACCCATTACACACGTACTCGGGGACCTCCCTAGACGTACGCCATGCCCACTTTGGACTGCTATCCTTCGCCAGAATTAACCCTTCGCGCGGCCCGTTGCCAGCAACTGTTTTTCCCCCCTTCTACCTCTTCCCCTTGCGCAAGCGCACTGCTTCTGCATCGTCCTGTTATGCCCGTTGCAGCTGTTGCAACTTCTCCTGGCAATTTCACTGTCCACGTTTGCAACTGCTTGTCAAGGCTTCTTGTTGTTATGTTTTGTTTAATTTTATATAGGGATCCAACCCACTGCACCCTTATGCAACTTTCACTCACGCCGGTGGAGATCGCGCAGATCTTCGCGCATTAGCACTTTGTCAATGCCTCCCAGCTGGAGCAATACCAAGCGGCTCCCTGCATGCAGCTCCGAAAGCGCCAGAACTTGACTCCTTCTGAGACCTTCTTCGGCAAATCCTGTATTACTGCCGCCGCCATCCGTGGTCAGACACATTGTTCAATGCCCTCCATCAGCATCACGATCAATATCAATATTCGATGCTGATCAGAGGATATTGTCTAGGAATCCTTAGATCTCGTCGTTCCGTGCGACACAATCCAAAAAGTCTCGCCCATGTAGATTCTTATCGGTAAAGACATGTTTCAAAAACAAAATCCTGCCTTGATGGGTTTTCTCGGGCGCAGTTCACATCACCGCGAATCCGATCGGAATGACAAGGTTCATATTTGAAATACTCCCTTGGCTAGCGCGTCTCCTTGTACGTAGCCCCTTGTCTACCAGTCCGCATTTGCCCACTTCTCCACACTATCCTTCCTGTCTAACCGCAACCGTGCCTGCTCTAAACCTGTTCGGTCGGTGGTCTTTCGCGACTTGACGCCCGAAGTGGGAAAGCTTGATCCCTACAGATCCCACTACTCCCGGTCTTCCCAGCCGTACTGAATCTCAACCATGCTTGGTGCCTACGGGCCTTGTCGGTGTTCATTCAAATGCTCGGATCTCGCCTGGTCGTTGCAATACATGTGTTTGTACCGAGATGTCAGGAGTCTCAGGATCTGAGACCCCTTTGTCACAGATGTCCCGTTGACTTAAATCTATATACCACCATCAACAGCAGACTCGGTGGCTGATTGTCCAAGACTGCTAAAATCCGCCTTGTCTTGGACCATAACCAATCTGCCGGAACTGCTGTTGACGCACTCACATGATGCGCACAAGAATAGCGACACTACGTAGAGTCGCAGCTTGCGCTGCACAGCACAGTTGCAAGAGTGTTCATGGCAATTCCATCGAGTATACCCGGAGTATGCGTACGTGCTCTTGACCAGGGCGTTCTCTCAAATTGCCGGCGTCTGTTGGTTGAAGTGCTGCTGCAATCTATCCAGCATGATCAGACCAGCGCCAAGTATGCAGCGTGCTGCATATTTGGGACACGCGAGCCATTCCTCATCCAACACAGGCTTATGCATGCATTCTCAAATTGTTCCATGGTGATATCAAACGGAACACTGCAACTCCGGTATACATGATTCTTCCGCGCTGAAGTCGAAGACAATGTGGCTGGCCCTGCCAGTGATGGAATTGCCGCGTAACAGATAACGTCCATCACGAGGTTGCGCAATATTGCCCGGCGTTGAGCGCAATCTGGCTCAGACGTTGTCGGCCCGCTTCTAAGCCCTGCGGCCAGGAGGTCTAAGAGCGTGTTCACCTCCTCACGACATCGTGCCCAGACCGTTTCTTTTGCGACGATCATTCGCTCATTCTCAAGACCAGTTGGCAGATATCGAATCCTGATTGGGATCAGCTTGTAGGACTTTACGTCCGTAAGGAGCAATATCGTGGCCACGTTCGTATCAGCGAGTATGACCACACGCAAGAGGTAGAGATCTTCACAAGCAGATCTGTTCTGTCTCGAAATCGTTCAACATCGCAATCAGAAGCACATGACAATGTGTCAGGATGTGATGTCAGATGTTGTTACCATTTTCCTGGAGTTGAATGCACCTCGTTCTTCGGGCTATGCATCTTCACGGTTCCGTACATATACTGCTTTAGGACACACAACTCTAGGTCTGCTTCCTTTTCCCTAAATCGATGACCAAACGGGACAATGGTGGGTCGCATAGCACCATCACGTCGTATCCCACATTTTATTCGTTTTTAATATAAGATGCCGACCCACGGTCTTGGACATGGAAATGCAGTCTGCATACGAGCGTATGCCAGGATATGTTAGAACATTCTATTGTTTCCGAGGCGCGCGAGCATGGGGCATGCAGCTTTATGGGTCCCTGCAAGCTGCTAGAGGTGCAGCCACGAGCAGAAGGATTCTTGGACCAATGCTAGGCTGTCTATCACACTAATCCTTGCGTCCTTTTGCGGAGGCACATACCATTTAGGCTAGTCGCGCTATACCTGCGACGAATTGAATGTCCAAGAAGCTCTCTCTCTGTCGTTCCTCTTGCAGGGCAAGAATCTGTGTGGCTACTGAGTTCTGATGTGATTGACGGCGGCATTATTGTCTCATGCACCCACGCAGTGCGAACACGCTGCGTTCAACCCAAATCGTCATGTACCTTGCGTCTCTTGTCAGCCTCAAGGGTCGTGCGGATGTCCGATAGAGTCGCAAACGGTCTACCACTCCAGAGATAAGGTGACCGTTTTGCCCGTCCGATGTCAACGGCACGGAGATATTCTGACAGCTCCTGGCGAGATCTGTACCAACTTCTCTATCTACCCTCAACACCACCCTCACCAACAGACAATGATTGCACGAGGGTATGATGGTATATTGTTTTTGCAGATTCTGCGGCGTCCACGGTTTTCCGACGAATTAGTTGCATGCAGGAAAACACAAATCACTGGGGAGACCCACGGGCCCGTGCAACGTGCGCTTTTGCCGATCACTTTTGTCTCTCGTTCATCTCTGATGTCTCCACAACAGGGAAAGAGCGACTGTGCAGTTCTTCCGTCTCTTGCACTGATGCAGCCCTACAGTCCGTACGATTGGAGTGGTTCCCACACTTCTAATATGTCTTGCTTTCCGTCGTGCAGCGAACGATGCTTTGCTACGTTGCATCGATTGGCCGATGTGTACTGAGATGGTGACTTATGCTTTGCATGAGCTTGATCATTGATGCGACCAACGCGCAACGTACGAACAAGCAATGCTTTGTTGTGATTCACTAAGTTACATGAGCGCCACCGCCTTCTCTCTCACACACTGGACACACGACGGGTCGGATAGCCTGATCCGGTCCAGTCAGATCAATCGAACGATCACATGGTCACAACTGGAGAGGAAAATGCCCATGTATCGCAGGTATGACAGCAAGAAAGTCAAACCCAAAGCATAATTCAGGTCGACAAGCCACTGGTGTCTGTGGACGTCAACGTCTCTCGATGTCAAGATAGCGCGGTTCTGTTGTCATGATCACCCTGCCCGTAAGTTTGCTGAAGCTTCTTCAGTCCACCTAACCAACTGTCTTCCTATTGAGCACTGTATGTGAAGAATCCATGATGCAACGAACCTCCTTCATCCCTTCCTCGCATCAAGTCATGTGTCTCGTTGACAAAAACTTGCAGAATAGAGTCCGCTATCTCATGCACGCTTCGACACCTCAAACGCACTACTGCACAGCAGTGACAGCACAGTGCTGAGTCGCTCATGGCGTCTGAACAGCCAAGTACTCAAATATAGTAACTTGGATCGAGCTTTAACAATGATGAAAGATGCCAGATAGACCAAATTTAGGTGTTTTGAGGTCGATGCTCTACCTGACCGCTCCTCAAAACATGATCGAACTTCAAAATCTATGTACACTGTCCAGGCTCAACCGAACGGCAACTTTGAGCCCGAAGAAACGACCATGCAGAGACCGAGTGCCGTCTTCCGTGATGTTGCGCACTCCACATCTATGTCAACACTCTGTGTGTTGAGCTCAGGGCTCATGGTGTACTTAGGTACGTTTTTGGGATCGATGCATGCGCGACAAGTCAGATTACACGGCAAACATCACGATCTTATGCAGGCAAAACTTGCCGTTTAGGACGAAGAGATCTGAGTACACAGTTACGTATATTCCTTACCGCTTGAGGTAGCACAGAAGCACATGTCCAGGCAAGAGACAGAGCAACGTCGCCTCGTAAGTATTACCCTCTATCGAAAAGCCAGCTAAACTCTACAACCACACCATTTACCGCATCCATATCGTCTAGGTGTGATATCTCCAGAATGCACAAGGTATTAGCAGTGACATCAGTGACTCCCATTCACGAGATGAAACCTCCAGTGCGATCTTCGCTTGGACGGACCGGATTACTACGGCCATGCAGCAACCTGCTCTCAAAGACACAAGCATCATTCTATCACTTGAGACTTGACGAATGGCTCCCAAGCACACAATGGCACCCCTGCCCATCACGACATCATCCAGCTATAAAGACGTTTCTCGCCACCTTGATCATCACATAGCAACACCCAAGCAATCAACGTCCACCAGCAAGAATCTCCACGCGAGACAGCCCACCATCATTATACGAAAACCCACATCGAATGAGACTTGCCCGCAAGGATTGCAATCGCTGGCGAGACAACAAATGATCTGCAGCAGAAATGTTTCGCAGCTTATTTCTGTACTTGATAAGGATTCACCCTATTTGGTCTTTCGTCTAGCGCACTAGACACTGTCAATGGATGTCAGACAACACGAGGAAATTCGCGTCTGGTGTGCGCGGTCTCTGGTTCTTGGGATCAAGAAAGTGGTGTAGGAATATTTTCAACAATTGGCTTTTGATATGACAACAGAGACATTCGTGCTGGCGCGTCCCGGGGCTGCCCTCGGGAACCGATTGCCTCGTGGCCTTGATATGGAGGGCCACCAGGGTTCATAAGCTTATTAATGACAGGGTGACAGCACAAGAACTGCTCTGTTGTAGACACGACCCTGATGCTCCAAGACAACATGTTGATTGTCTTGTCTTGCTCCTGAAAAGAGACATGGAATCCGTGCAGACCATCAGGTCGTAACGGATTGCCCGACTTGAAGCTTTTGAGCAAGTTCTTTTTACCACAGAGATATAGCCTTCGAATCCTTTCCAAAGACAAGACACATCATCCTCTCGCATAGGCAACGAGAGTCCCGAACGCAGTATCAGAATCTGAGAATTTTCACATCAAGACCTGAGGCGCAAATCGCTCAAAGAGAAAAGACATCAGATCTGCAAGCTTCAACAAACGTTGCAGCAAGTAATTTGGGATCATGTCTTGCATCATTATCGTTTTTGGATTTTTGTTCTCCCAAACTATAAAAATAAATTCAAGGTTCTTGAGAGAACAGACAAATCTTCTAACGGGCCGAGTTCGTTAACAGTTCTCGCTTGATGCGAAACGTAAAATGCCTTGCCGTATGGATCCGATCGGCTATCATACCGAAGGATAGACAGCTAAGAAGTTTGACGGCTTCACGAATCACCGTCAAACCAAGACACAAACACACACATCGGAGAAAAGGACTTTGCCAGCGGGAGAAAATCGCACTTGCATTCTCTAAGACACTCGCTCGACAAGTTATACTCCTCAAAAAAGAGAACAAACCCCAGACAAACACCCTGATCAAGCATTTGTCTACTGCCTCAAATGCATCACTGTAACACAGCGCCACAAGATCAAAACACTTCTGCTGGCTTCAAGATAAACTCTCGATCTATGAACCATAAGCCACAATGGATGTCCAATGTTCCAAAGCCACAACCCCATACACATCTAGACTCACAGACAAGCGCAAAGAATTGATTTTCAAAGTAAGAGAAACGGTATATCATCCACGGTTATATTTTGGGTTATATTATCCCGATATGGAACATCGCGATTTGAGTGATCGCAAAAGGCAATTCCACAAGACTTTACCATACTCACTTTCTGAAAACTGCCGAAGTCGAGGGAACGTTTCAAACGGCCGCAAGAGCAGCAAAGCATGGATCATGTCGTTGTTCGTACGGAGAGACACTCCCCATCGCTGAATTATGGGTTTTGAAACCATCGCATATCACGAATGCGAGAAGATGCGAGGTTCGTTGGTTCAGAGTTGTAAAAGCGAGCATACTATTTTGGCGAGTACCCGCATGCATGACAGATTTGCTATTTGGAAGCAACAAGGTCGGAAGGAGATGTGAGCCGAGAGATCGTTGACCAGAGGCCGGAGGGATGGAGAAAATACGAGGATTGCAGGTCGAAGGCATCATAGGACAGATTGGAAAGCACAACCCGTCGCAAGCGCGTCACGATGTATGCGCATTGCTAAGGAAAGAGCTATGATGCCTTGAGGACAAGAGAGTGCGACAACACAGCGACAGACGAACCGGGAACGCGGTGGATCAAAACTTCTGTAAAGGAAGCAAATGTAAAATTGTTCGTGTGATTATTGTGCACACTGAACCTCCAAGAGAACCCCATGCAATGCCAGCGCTTCAGAGCGATGATTAAAACATGAAAGAAAAACAGACGCAGAAAAGGAAGTCACGACCCTGATCTCCAGATCTCACGCCTCTTGCACCCGACCGCAAGGAACATCTTTCAACCAGATGTCGCCTCCTTCACCATTGACCCATCGTCTCCAAGCTTCGTCGTACGCGTCTTCGAGGTCTCGAGTCCATCGCGCAGTATCAAACAGCGCGGATGTCCATCTTGACTCTGTCAGAATCTTGCGAAGCTCAACCAGTCTACCCGTGCCTCTGCCGACATCAGGTCCTGATTTGGGATATACGAGCCCTTTTCCCAACCGGACAGCCATCTCTTCGTAATCAGTGTCCGAAGATGCGATCAAGTCCTTCTCGGCAGCCTCGCGAACTTCAACAGGCGTCTTAGGCAGTGCACCTTTGAGGATCGAAGCTGCCATACGACTACACATTTTGTACTCGTAGCGTGGCAAAGTCAGCAGAGGCGTGCCACTCCACAAACAATCAGCAGCCGTGGTATGTGCGTTACACTCAGGAGTGTCGAGGAAGAGATCGCAGACTCGAGCGCGGCTGATGTGCAGATGCTTCGGGGCAACATCTGTGAAGATGATACGAGCGGCCACAGTGGGACCTGCCCATGCCTCGGCGGTACGTTTAAGATGCATCTCTCCCACATCGGGAAACCGCAGTAGCCAGAGGATGCTATTTGGAACCTGAGAAAGGATGCGAAGCCAAGTGCGGAAAGTCGTCGGCTCGATCTTGTAGAGCTGGTTGAAGTTGCCAAAGATTATTACATCATCGGCAAGCGAGGGGAATATTTCCTTTCTCATCTTCCAGCGTCGAGATTGCTCTTCTTCCCAGGTCAATCTGCGCTCTTCGGAGTCTGGTGCACTCTGCTTGTGGTCACAGCAGAAGAAGGTGTCTCGGCAATACACTAAATTTTCGGCATATACCCAATCACCTTCCTCACTTTCTGCTTCGTGAATTAGCCGGTCTTCTACATCAAGATTCCGCCGCCACGGACGGAGTGTAGACGGCGGCACGGCAGTATCGTCAGCAAGAAGATAGTCGCACCACTCGGCTCCCAGTGTACCTGCAAATCCCATGAATGACATTTGTATTGGAGCTGGCCGCGCGGCAAAGACTTCATTACGAGCACCTCTGGTATATCCGTTGAGGTTGACAAGAATGTGGATTCCGTCTGATACGATTTGATTGACGAGGCGTTCTGTCGTCCAGTTGCTAGCGTTGTAGAAGTTAGGAGATTCTTCTTCAATCTTGCGGCGATAAGGTGAGTTGTCTGAAGCAGTAGTGGCATAGCAAAATGCTTCGACTCGTTGCTGATTGTGCAAGCCAAAAACAGATTGCATTAGGTGGGCTAATGGATGGTTGTTGAAATCTGATGAGATGTAGCCGATTTTCAGTTGTGGAGCAGGAGGTGCTGGCGGAGGATAAACATCAGCGGGCAGCCAAGGCATGCGAAGTGTCAAAGCCGAGATGCGATATCCATTGCGTTCCGAGATCAAGCGAACCTGTTTGGCTGAAACCGGACAGGTGAAGGTGTGAAAAGGCAACACGGTAGGCGCATTCGGAATATTGAGGTTGACAGGAAGCTGAGGTCTGCGGTAACCAGACCTCTTTGTCTTCCGTACATACTTGTCTTGGTACCAGTGCCAGCCGATACGCCTCGTCAGACGCTCAACAAGTTTGATGAGGCGCGCACCTTCCCATTTTTGACCAGCCCAGCTTGCGATGATCTGGCGTAGACCTTGACCAAGCTCACGCGTACCACAATCGAAGGTTGCGATGTGCTGGACCATGGAATCGATAATCTCTGTCGTCAGTACGCCACGGCCCCAACTTTCACCTTCTTCAAGCTGTTTCACAACAATGTCAACGACACGGTTGATCCACCCAGAAGTAGAAGGTTTTGAAAGTGCCGCGCTCAACAGCATACCGTTTTGATCCACGTGCCAGCGATCACGTTTACCGCCATCAGCAGCAATACCTCCTCTAGCCTGCCACGAACATACGGAGTTTAGCGCGTTGGCAAGACCACAAACGGCTTCAGCAAACTCAGGGTTGACGTCGACAGCACGCTTGTAGTATTCGATAGCTTCTGCGATTTTCCCCTTATCCTTGACGGCGTTGGCAAGATTTGCTAATGCTATATCAAACTTGCCGTCGCACTGAATAGCCCTTCGATACATTTCGACAGCAGCATCAAGCTGGCCAATGTCTTTGAGAAGACTTCCTAAATTTGTGTAGAGATGAGCATGCCGTGCATCGAGCATAAGACCATGATTGTAGTAAGCCAAAGCAAGGGCAATGCCGCTTCCTGGCTGCACACCCGGGATGTCCTGTTTGAAGGCATGCGAGCTGTGAAAAGTTGTAGCTGGTTGAACTGACTGCTGTACGCCAGCTAGAAGAATGCCAACATTATTGGCAGTGGATGGACTGGGCTGCAATGACAAGGAAAGATAATACAGTGCAAGGATTTCCCTCACACCAGACACCATGGGCTTCCCACCCGCACCTTGAATATTTCTGCCCATGCCATCTTGAAATATCTTGGCAAGTGAAAGGAGAGAGTTACTCGCTATCGCGACGGCAGCACTTTTAGCAGGGCTAGAAGGCGAAGCGGGCACGTTGCTTAAGCCTGCCAATTCACCATAATTCGGAAAGCATAGACGAGCTGTGTTTGCAGCCTGTTCAGGGTAGAGGAGCACAGGGTCGGCAGGTCCAACATTCGAGGCATGCGCAGTGGAGATGGCGGACAAAATATGTTTCACAAGCTGTGAGATGCCCGAGAACACACGGCCCGTTGCGATGAGTACAGCATCTTCGAAAGCTTTGGCAGCACCGTTGTTGTCGCCCAGGGTGTAGAGCATGTTACCTTTCGCATGAACTAGTGCAAGCATGCGACCGTTATCAGCGCCTGGAATGGCATAGCCGCTTGACGCGAAACCAGGTTCCCTAGGACTCGGAGGCTCACGCGAGAAATCGCCATCCAACTCGAAGTCATAGATTGCGGGATCGGAGTGTTCGGACGTGCATGGTGAACGGCTTGCGTTGGACGAAATCTCGCTTTGGTGATCAGTAGTCTTGTGTGGTTCATGTGCTCTCGAGATCCGTAACGAACGTTCGATGAATTCGATGACTTTGATCGCTTCTTTCCCGCGAGAAGTGCTGCAAAGGAGGCCTACGAGATGCTCGACTGCTTCGAAATAATTCGGCGCGAATTTTACAACCTTCATCCAGTACTCTTCAGCTTCTTTCCTCCGCTCAAGAGCTACCAATGTTGCGGCTAGGTTCGACATGGCCTCGATGTGCCGTGGCTCAAGAGTTAGGACTTTGAGATAGAAGTCTTCGGCCTTTTGGTAACGATCAAGTCCGTACGCAATGCACCCGGCTAAGTGTATGCCATCCGTCCATTGCCATGATGTTTCATCGCAAAGCCTTGTGATCAGAGCCAAGGCATTCGCTGCTCGAGCTGGTGGTGACGCGTCATGCAAAGGCGGGACAATAGCACCAGGAGATGGCAGTGGCGTTGGAGAGGACGCGGTATGCGAAGCTGGTCCGTACGGGTAACCGTTACTATACAGCGCTGAGACATTGGTTTGAGTAGAACGAGAGCTCATTGAGCCGGCAGCATTGGTTGACGTAAGAACACCAGAGAATTTAGGCGGTTTGGGATAGAATCTGGGAGCAGGAGAGGACACTGGATAGGGTGCTTTGTATTGCCGATTCGTCTTTCGTACTTGCTGGATGTATACAAGAAGTTCGCGATAAGTCTGGAGGGCCCAGTTGAATGCTTGCTCACGTTGTCGCGCATTTGCAGGCGCAGGTCCGAAGTTGGGAACGAAATCAGGCGTATATGGGACATTGTGAACACCCGCAAACGAAGGATACACAACAGGCACACCGCCATCATGTGCGGACCATGTATGAGTAGAGACCGGATACGATAGACTAGGCCCAGGAGCATTCCAGGGGTTCACGAACCCGTGCATTGGGTAATATCCATCATGTTGTGAGTAAAAGCGAGGGTCCCTGACAGCGGCAGGACGATACGGTACGTAAGTGCCATCATTCCAATAAGGACCATAGAGACCATGACCATCTATGCCAGACGCAGTAGGACCTAAGTACTGGAAAGACGGCTGCATAACGCTCGGAACCGATTGACCGTAAAAGGGATGCGGCATTGGATTCATGTATCGAGGTGGGAGGACCGCTTGCTGATTGACTATAGAATCCATGTGGGCCATTTGGGGTGCCTGACAGTAAGGATGCATACTGTCATGTCGATGGATGGCCATGTGCTTTGTGGGTTGTGTTCCATGATTGGTACTTTCATATGCCCCGTTGAGGGTGCCGTTTGGTGTCTTTCTCCTCAGAGAGTTCTCAGAGGACATGGGTCGTGGGGTCGAAGCACCGTACGGACTGCTGAGAGGCTGTGCAAAGCGAGCAGTCTGTGAGCCGGACGAGAAATAATCATCGTGGTATTGATGGTGGTGGGCGTGGTGGTAGTCAAAGGAGGAAGTATGTGGAGGCCGAGGCCGCGGCGACATGGCGACGTCCATATCCCAGAAGGTAGAGAGTTATTATTATGTCTGACAGCACAGCGTGCCTCGAAAGACTATCACCGGAGTGCACCTGTGCCTATGCCTTTGCGAAATGGATTCGAATTAAGGCACGACATTGCCATTCATGTACGCCGACACCGAGAGGCTTCTGACCGATGTTCCAACAATAACTCTTGTAGCAGCGTAACGATTACTCAAAACGGCATACAACATGCAGACGTGAGAGAAAGATGATCCGAGAGAGCGGAGGGCGGAAGGAGGCGTTGATCAAGCTGGGGATGCAAGGGTTGGACAGGTCGTGTTCGAAACAGCGACTCGGAGCTGACACAGCGGATTCAGAATATCCAGGATTGAGGAAAAGGGAAATGATCCCCAGATGAGGACAACTGCAGATTATGTATGCGGGCAACCGACAGGGCCCATGTAATAAAGACGTGTGACTGACCCGGGAAGGAGTGCAGATATGTCACGCAAGATAAAGATGGACGGTTCGGAAGCGAAGGACGAGGAATGAGATGCTGCCCGCCGCCTGTCGATGCAGCCAGTCAACCTGCGGCGCTTGCTTTCCTGCTGGCCAGACTGATAGGGCAAGAGGAGAGAAACAGGGAAGAGTGCTGTTCAACGGGCCAACAATCTTTGTTCAAGAAAGAACACACGAACGAAGCAACGCGACGGGGGCGTGCTCGGCAGGGAGCGGGCATGTGCAAGTCTTAGATACGGCTGCGGTGGAGTCTTTGTATGGAGAAGAACACGAATCAGAGCCCCAGGGCTTGGGATCGGCGTGGGATGCGCCAACCAACAAAAACGGCCCGTGTGTGGCACTCGCGCTCCATCAAAAGCCTCCGAGGACTGTAAACCGTGGTCCGTCGCAGATTGCGTTGCTGCTGAACACGTCGAACATCCTGTCGACCGGTTTGCGTTTCAACCTGCCACTCTGCGGCAAGCTGGCCTGTTTCAAGACGAACTCACACGTCCTGTCAGCGTCGGGGAAGGATTGTGTTGGCCCATGTAGCGTGGCCGGCTTTGTTAATGTGATGTTGATAGACGACACTAGAGCCTTTGTGGCTTGCATGATCACGCATGATCCCTGGCGCGGGTACTTTTGTGGAATTCGTGTCGTACAGACCGGTCATACCAACTCAAACAGCCACGCTTTTTGAATGCAGTGGGTTTATGCTCCATGTCCGCGCGACTGGCGATTCGACGACTATCATTCGAGATTACCACCGCCATTAGAGGACGCTGGGAGATTATCGAGACACAAGGGGAAGCCTTTCGCACGTAGCCGCGTCGTGGCGAGTACATGAGGCTGAAGGTACGAGCAACAGTGCTGTTACGCGGTGCAGATCACTGCATGCGGTGATTGAGGGTAGCATGACTGCATAGATTTGATTGTGCTATGCTAGGATGTGTGTACAAGCGAAGAGATGTTGACCTTAAACATGGACCAGTATGCCCACGCTCCGAAGAGGAGGCATCCCGGTGAGTAGTAGGACAAGATACGTCTTGTTTGCACCAAAATAGGGCTGAACCACGGCAAATATGGGTAAAGTCCAGAGTGTTGGCAAACTGAGTGTGGGGGGGAGAGATCAAGGGTAGAAAGGAAACAGAGGCACGAGGCACAATGTGAAAAAGGTAGAAAAATCGTTGGGTATCATCACTGAAGAAAAAGCGCAAAACTTTTGAGCGCGTAAAAGAATTCCGTTAGAGTGCTACATAGTAGACATTTACTCCTCAGGGACTGCAGAATTTGTTAGCAAGATGTCGAAAGTGATGTCGGCAGGTCCAAGACTCACTCTCAATCTCGCCGGCCTCAATGTCGTCAGAGACGTCCTTGGGGCTGCGGCCATCGACCTGGCAGCCGGTGGAGAAGGCGGTACCGAGAATCTCCTTGACGGTACCCTTGAGGTCCTTGGCCATGGACTTGAAGCGCATGGTGCGGGCGATGTTAATGATCTCATCAAGAGGGACGGACTTGGTGTGCTTGATGTTCTTCTCCTTCTTGCGGTCACGAGGAGGCTCCTTGAGGGCCTTGATGACAAGCGAAGAGGCGGAGGGGACGACCGAGACGGCGGCTTGACGGTTTTGGATGGTGAGCTTCACGGTGACGCGAAGACCCTTCCAGTCGCCAGTGGCCTTGGCGATATCTTCACCGACCTTCTTGGGCGAGAGACCGAGGGGACCAATCTTGGGGGCGAGGGCGGACGAGGCACCGACTTCACCACCGGTGGCACGAAGGTGGATCACCTTCACCTCGTTGGGGTCCATCTTGGGAGCTACATTGGTTTACATCAGCCAGGCGCTCTTGCAGCTGCCAATTCAAAAGGACGATACTTACGCATGGCTAGTACGTAAGGTAGTCGGTCTCTTTTGAAAAATTCGAAGGGGGCCCAAAGGGTATCTTGTCGTCAATGTTGATCGTCGCAAAGAGAGAAAGAGAAGAAGTTTGCGCAGACGACTTGTGAACAAAATGCAGAGGTGCGCCAAGCGAAGAAGCTGCGGCGGTAACCGAAGAGGCAGTTGCGTGCACGGACGCGCAAGTGAGTCGAAGCTTGCGGGATGGAAAGTGGCAGCGTCTCAGGTTTGGTGGTGCCTGCCTCTTGATGACACGGAGCCACTGCCAAAGAGGACAACGGTCAACTTTGCGACTTCCTCGTTGTTCTATACCATTCTGCTATTCTGACTCATTCACTTGGTCACATATCAAGGATTCTGCGCACTCTGCCTGGACTCGTTCATACCAAGCCTTGAACTACTACTCTTTCAACATGTCGGCACCACCTCAGGAACCGCCGCAACAGCAGCAGCCGCCGCAGCAAGAGGGTCAACCTCAGCCTGGCCAACCACAGATCAACTTGATGCCTGCAGGACTCCAGCCCGGTCAGCAACCAACTCCTGAGCAGATTCAAGCTATGCAGCGTCAACTGGCCATCGAGGCGCAAAAGAATGGCATGACTGTCCCACAATACGTCGAGCAGCTCAAGGCCCAGGCCATGCGCCAACACATGATGCAACAGCAGCAAATGCGCCAGCAACAAATGCAACAACAGCAAATGCAGCAGCAGCAACAACAGCAGCAGCAGCAGCCCATCACTCCTGGCCCTCCCAAACCTGAGGCCATTGCTGTTGCCAACTTCCTCCAAAGCCAGGACCTTAAGGTTCGTACCTGCGTCTTCCAGGAGAAGCGCAAGGACATGTTCAAAGGTAATTCAAGACCGTGTCTTGTTGCCCTGTAAATTTCTAAACATTCATCACCAGTCAAACGTGCAATCCGCGCTCTCGAATCACCCGCCTACGAAAAAGCCCGCGCAAAAAATCCCCTTCTACCTCCCGTTACCGACCGTGCTAGTGCCGAGAACACATTCAAGCTGCTCCCTCTATCTCTCCTTGCCCTTCGTGTGTCAAAAATCGAACAGCCAGCCGAGCAAAAGAAGAAGCGTGTCAAGGGTCTCTGGACTGTCAAGGTGGAGCAGCAGCAAGAGGCGCGCGACGAGTTCCACTACGTCTGGTTGTATGAGGGTGCTCAGTGGAAGACCAAGCTCTATGCTGTCGGTGCTCTCGCTCTGATTCTCGCCATTGTCTTCTTCCCTGTCTGGCCGTACAAGTTGCGCATTGGTGTGTGGTATCTCTCAATGGGATGCTTGGGTCTGCTGGGTCTCTTCTTTGCCATGGCCATCTTCAGGTTGATTCTCTTCCTCATCACCATGTTCACCGTACCTCCTGGTCTCTGGCTATACCCCAACCTCTTCGAGGACGTAGGCTTCTTCGACTCATTCCGCCCAGTATGGGGCTGGCAGGAAACTGCAGAAGACAAGAAGGCAAAGAAGGAGCAGAAGAAGGCAAAGAGAGAGGCTAAGCGCCTGGCGAAGGCCGGTGGTGAAAAGGTTGCCGAGATAGGCGAGAGAGTGCAAGAAATTATGGACGACGGTCATGGCCATGACGGACACGTACACAAAGAGGACATTTCAGGTCCTATTATGCAGCCTGCTGCCGAGGGCACGAGTACATCAGGGGCACAGGTTGCAGAAGGCCAGGCTAAGCAGCGAGTTATGGCCGCTAGTGTTGAGGAGGCTGAGGATGAGTAGAGCCGTGCGCCTCGATTGTGAGAAGTGCCATGTTTTAAGGCGATGAAAAGCGGCGGCGTGTATTCTAGTCTATCATGAACTGAAAACTGATTGAAATCTCTGTCTGATTCTGCCTTGTTCAGTGTAGTACTGTTGTGTTCTTCTATATGAAGTGGGTGTGTCTTGCAGTCAAGGTTTCATGTGAAAGACCCTGGTGGTCGGAGCTTGAAGCTTTTCTAGTATAGAAATCGTCATTCTGGATTCTTCCATCTTCCTCCTCACTTCAACTCTCACCAGGCAGCGGCGACAAGGCAGAGCCATCACTCCGCATCTACTCACCCATCTTGCAACAACACCCACATCAGATCCGATTGCGCACTCGCACATCCGAACAAGGCAGCAAGTCACGCCCTCATCTTACCGAATACCAACTAGCCACAACTCACTACCCTCGCATCCACCACAAACCACCATGGGTTCCGTCGTCCTCCCCCATCTCAACAGCGGCTGGCACGTCGATCAAGCCATCATGTCGGAAGAAGACCGCCTGGTAGTCATCCGCTTCGGCCGCGACTGGGACAAAGACTGCATGCGCCAAGACGAAGTACTCTACCGCATCGCCGACCGCGTCAAAAACTTTGCCGTCGTCTATGTATGCGATCTCGACCAAGTCCCCGATTTCAACCAGATGTACGAACTCTACGATCCCATGACCATCATGTTCTTCTTCCGCAACAAGCACATGATGTGTGATTTTGGCACTGGCAATAACAACAAGTTGAATTGGGTGTTGGAGGATAAACAGGAGTTGATTGATATCATCGAGACGATTTACAGAGGAGCCAAGAAAGGAAGAGGTTTGGTTGTTAGTCCCAAGGACTACTCGACTAGATACAGGTACTAGAAGGGGACAGAGGTGCGAGGCCTTCTGGTTGTCGCAAGGTCGTCTTGTGCACGAAGGAACTCTCCACGACTATTTGGTCTTCGTGACCGGTTTCTTCGAACGGCTTTGCATAACCTCACCCTTCGACTCGACACAGACAGGGTCGCCTCCCAGACAATCCACCAACGACTCTATCGCTGCAAGAATTCACAATTTGGAGTGAGTAAGCAGAGAGGGAGTTTCTTTCTAGCTACCCACATTATGCTACATCATAGCACATCGCTGCCTGGGACACTCAAAAGATGCCATGACAAGACTGACGGCAGCATGATCAAGAGAGAATTCAACGGAAGTACACGAGAGAACAAAACAATCATGATAACGAAACCCATTCAATGTTGACATTTGATAATTAATCAAGAGTCCCATTTCTACAGTGGAGATCACAAAAACATAACAGACGTGTTGTACAATAGCATAACTCGATTGGATATGAATAGGAAAACGGGGTATATAATCTTCGATCTCTCGGCAACACACTTTCTAATAGTCGAAGCGGTCGGGGAGCACGACAGGCGCCACGAGTGTCCAACCAAACATGCCGTAGCACACCCATGAGCTGACAATCTTGACCCACGACGCCCAGTAGGTGCGTCCCACAGGCACGAAATCGCCCTTTTCGATAAGTGAATCGCCACCAACGTTTTGTGTCAGCAATGTCGCAACCCATGCTGTGGAAAGCAGGAAGATGATGTGGAACAAGGTGTAGTTGTACTGGGTTGCGTTCTTCTCGTCGTCGCGAGGGTGCTTGCCGGGGTACTCGTCGTCGTCGTCATCGCTGTCGTCGTCCGAATCGTCCAGAGCCGAGGCGGGCAGAGAGCCAGATTCCACGGCGGCGCGAAGAGCCTCGGCACGCAATTCGCGACGAGACGAGGGTTGTGTGGCGACAAGACCGTGCTCGTGGTCGCCTTCACCAACTTGATGGTAGCCGCCAGGCTTGCCAGTGCCCAAGGCCAGGCCGTAAGTGGCAGCGCGAGTTGTGGTGTAGGCTACGGTCAAGAAGGTAAGGATGGCGCCCATGATGACGGTAGTTCTGCGAGCGCCACGAGCGCGGACCAGAGGGTTGCACTGGTGGTCATCGGGCTCCATGGCAACGGCAGACAAAGTCAGGTAGGTGCAGTAAACGCAAACAAGGGCTGCCTGGGCAAGGCCAGCACGAGGGTTGGAGTCCTGAATCGAAGGGTGGACACTGATGACTGAAACGATCAACAAGCAGATGAGGTTGACAGTGATGGCAGCCTGGTTCATGGAGCATCCGGAGCCAGCAAAGAAGAGGTACATGATGATTGTCATGACAATGGAACCCAGATACATGGTCAAGGTAGAGCCGATCAAGAGCGACTTCCAGAATTGGGAGTCAGTGTTCTCGACCTTCTCAAGACAGTACTCGGCCCAGCTATGAGCCAGGTCGACCAGGAGAATGAGACCAAGGAGCAGGAACAGGACAGCACCGACCAGAGCGACATAGTTGCCCCAGACGATGAAGAAAGCGTCAGGAATCAAGAAGGAGATGACAATGAGACCAATCCAAGCGATCAACTTGGGCCCCCAGAAACCATTTTGAACAGCAGATCGCTTGTCGCGTGTGTTCTTGACGCCGATCAGCAAGAGAGCCATGATGAAGTGGAAGAAACCGAGAGCAAAGTTGATACGGTGGACAGCGGTGAAGCCATAGCAGGCCTTGCCGTTGCAGGAAATTGTAGCGAAGTCGAGCAGAACATGTTGGAGTTTCTTGACGGCCCAGTCGGTGAGCATGATCCAGGACAGGAGCGAGTTGAGCAGCAGAATGACGGCGTAGGCGATACGGGTCGCCATGCTGTTGTTGCATTTTCCAGCAGCGCTGCAGACGGCGGAGCAGGTGGCGGCTCCACAGCAGCTGGCGGCGAAGGTCATGAGCTGTATACCATGTCAGCCTTGAAGGTGGCGCAAGAACATGGGCGCGAGGGAAGCCTTACCGAGCCCACAGAGGGGACGGCCAAGAGTGGCAGCGACAAGAGGGCTCCCATGGCGAGTCTTTTGGTGTCGAAGACGTGTGTGAAGATCAGTCGTAACCTCGTACGCGGGAGCGAGAGAGTATTTGGACGAGAGTGGGTCCTAGGTCGTCTTCATGGTGCGTGCCTGAGCCCTCGACGTCCGGGGTTGCAACGGTCGGCCGGCAAACAGTGCGTGCGCAATTCGCGGACATGGCAATGACGCGGCGATAGCTCTTTCCTCTTTGGGTGCGCGATAGGCCGACCTGCCTTCTCCCTTCATCCCAGGAGCTGCTGTCCCTGACCTCAAGTCGTGCTCGTGCTTGTGCTCGAATCTGTCTTTCTCGCTCTCCTGTGTCTCTCCTGTCTTGACCATCAATCGCCCGGCCACAATCCATCGATCCCGCGACCATACTCGACCCCATATCGAACATCCTCGTTATCTCCCTCTAGGCCTCGGCACATGCTTGATTAGCATTACATTGTGCCTCTGCTATTCGTACCATCCTCACACGCCATGCAACATCGCGACGAGAATGCCCACTACAAATCGCGGCTCATCTCCGTCATTGCTGCCACCGGCGTAGCTCTTGCTTGGTATGTTTGCTAAACATCTCTCTGAACCACTATCCTTATCTGACTATCAACAGTGGAACAAATGTTAGTCCGCCACCTCACATTCCCTCCCACCATCCTGACCTTTCAACCAGTACGCATATTCAGCATGGGCTCCTCAATACGCCGAGCGCATGAAACTTTCCGCTACCCAGAGCAACCTTATCGTGAGACACCGCCTACGAGTTATAGCAAGAGCTGCAACTGAGAAATACTAGGGTAGCGCTGGCAACATTGGCATGTACGCCTCGGGCATTCCCTTTGGCATCTTGATCGACACAAAAGGCCCTAGGTGGGCTATTCTTATTGGTGCCTGTTCGCTGGCATGCGGCTATTTCCCCCTGTACTCGGCCTACCAAAAGGGTCCCGGATCTATGAGCTTCCCTGCGCTCTGTTTCTTCGGCTTCCTGACTGGTATGGGAAGTTGTTGTGCATTTGCCGGTTCAATCAAGGTTTCCGCCACGAACTGGCCCCATCACAGAGGAACTGCCACCGCCTTCCCTCTGAGTGGCTTTGGTCTTAGCGCCTTCGTTTTTACCCTGATTGGCAGTTTCGCTTTTCCCAATGATACTGCTGACTATCTACTGATGCTGGCCATCGGTACCTTTGTCATGGTGTTTGTGGGCAGCTTCTTCATGCAATTGATGCCTCCATCTTCTCCCTACCAAGCCGTGCCCACCGAGGATGAAACTCGCCCTCCACGCATCAGAAAAAACTCTCACGATCTTCAGGCAGGGCGTCACAGCAGAGATGGAAGCAGATCGAATTTCTCTGGTGAACCCAGTAAGTCATCCCATCTCCCACTGTCTGTCCTTGGTTTTCGTTGCTTTACTCTTGCGTTGCAATCCTGAGACGGCACCCAGCTCATCTCTCCAGGCACTCAAAATGCCCAAGCAGATGAGACTTCACCTCTGGTCTCGCGCGCTGAGGAAACTCCTGTGGACGAGGCCCAGACATCCCAGACCCAAGGCTCACACAAGAAAGATATCACAGGGTGGGCGCTCGCCAAGAGCCCCTCGTTTTGGAATTTGTTTATTCTGCTTGGCTTGTTATGCGGAGTTGGCCTAATGACCATCAAGTATGTTTTCCTCCACCCTGGTTCTGTATGGTATAGCTGACCTCTTCCTAGCAATATTGGAAATAACGTGAGAGGCTCTCAAATTGACCTGCAATGAGTGAATGCTGACAGAATTTTAGGCCAAAACACTCTGGCACCACTACGATGAGAATGCGAGTCATGACTTCATTCAATCTCGTCAGTTGATGCATGTTGGCATCCTCTCGATCGGTTCCTTCCTCGGTAGACTGTCTTCAGGTATCGGATCGGACTTTGTGGTCAAACGTCTCCACTCTTCTCGTTACTGGTCGCTTGTCGCCTCATCACTGATATTCACCATCGCCCAAGTTTTTGGACTCACGATCGAAAATCCTACTCACCTGTATCTACTGTCAAGTGTGACGGGGCTCGGCTACGGTGCATTGTTTGGCGTTTTTCCTGCTCTTGTTGCCGATGCCTTTGGCGCCTCGGGGCTTGGAATTAATTGGGGTGCCATGACCATGTCGCCAGTCATTTCAGGTAACATTTTCAATACGGCTTATGGCGCCATCTTGGATAGCCATTCGGGCTCGGCAGATGGTCACCATCGCATTTGCAATGATGGCAAATCTTGCTATTCTCAAGCATATACTATCACGCTTGTCGCCAGTATTATGGGTATCGGCTGGAGTCTATGGTGTGTCCGCCACGACACAAAGGAGAAGAAGGCACAAAGGAAGTTATACGAGGACCACTCACCTTAGTGGTGTCACGTCCCAGCATGCTTGAGTTTGAATTATTTCGTAGCGATGTTTTCTACCATCTTTAGATAGACAATGCGATTTGCAATAGATTTCCTAGACTCGAATGGACTCAAATAGACGATCTGCACAGCCACATTGCTCTCGAGTACTTTGAGTTTGCCTCCCCGCATCCGACCGAGGGTGTGGCGCTTAGCTCGACTTCCACTTATGTAGCTGCCTATTTGCCATGGACTTCTTCTTCTCATCCCACTTGCCTCGAATTCTTAATATCAGACCGTGTTTTCGTGTCCCTCTTTGTCCCGGGGCTCTGGTTCGGTGGAATTTGCAACTTCTTAAGCAGGACTCGAGTCGGTCGCAACTCGCCACTTCGACGACACCTCAACCAACATGCCCGCACCACTGGCCAAGGGTATGTGATTTACACTCTTTTGTTTTCATCGTGCTATTTCCCCTGTACTTTGTGTTATTACCGGCATCTTGTTTTCGTTATCGACTGTCGATGCTTGCTTGTCCAAGTGATCTCGTGATACAATTATGTTGCTGTCTGCTACGCTTACGTCCATGCGACACATCTGACACAACTCACAGGAATCTTGATTTCGCTCTCTATACTCGCCGCTGTCGGGATAGCAGTGTATGAGAACCCTCAAGTTAAGGAATGGGTAGAAGAGCAACGACGCAAGATCACCGAGTTTCTCCGCACCTTTGGAGACGAGCTCGACCCGCAATCACGACGAGAGGCAGAAGCATTTGCCTACGAAGGACGTTTACCTACACAAACCCGTGAAGAAGCCGCGGGAACAGCGAGTGCTATCGCTAGAGCCACTGGTAGAGAGACTACGGACGACTCAATTACCAGGCGAAACAGGACAAGCCTCACACCGCAAAGTCCCGATGAAGCCGAGGAGAGGAGGCGGTTAGGCAGAGAATATCTGGCCAAGAGGAACCAAGAGATGCTCGATCTTAAGGAGAAACAGAAGATGAGAAGGAGCACATCGGGGCTGTTGGACCAGACGCCTCCGTCACCAACATTCGATCAGCTCGTGAATGTCGACGGTTCCTTGAAGACGGATGACAAGGACACAGAACAGGAAGGCGAGGAGTTCAACGAGAAAATGCTTGACCTCCCATCAGTACCCACTGATGAGCCCAAGTCTCTCCGAACCATACCTATCCAAGAAGCCAACGTGGTGGAGACAGCCTTCAACACCGGCTCTCGCTACGGAAACCCCTTCGGCGATGAGTTCGAACTCTCAGGAACACTGGACTCACGCTCGCCGACACCAAAGCCTCCAGTACCACCCAAGATTGCTATCGAAGACACAAACAAGACTCGCAAGTTGTCTGTTACACAAAAAGAGCCCTCGGTCAGACAGATCTCAGTCCTTGGTCCAGACGATTACAGACCTATTAACCTCAGCTACGAAGAGCAACTGGTTCGCGCCATGTCACTTAGTCTAGCAGAAAGCGAAGAGACCGCCCGTCAAGCTCGCGCCTTGGAGCAGGAGCAGCGCGACAAGGACTTTGCCGCCGCCGTCGCTGCCAGTCTGGCCGATGTTGAGATGATAAGGCAGAAAGAGCAGCAGAAAGAGGAGCTCGTCAATCTCACTCCTGCCCCTCCAGCTCCCAGATCTGTTAGCGACTACACTGACGAGGAACTGTACACTGTATCACCTAGAATCACATCCCGTCGCCCGGTAACAATCCCTGGTCCTATGGTCGCTCCACCCTATGACCCTGTCCACGAAGCTGCTGCTATCTCTACTGCGCAGCCAGAAACACCTCACCGCCCACACACACCAACTACCGCCACCTTCTCCTCTCCCGAGATTGAGCGCGACGCCATCTCGCTCTCGTCTGCCTCATCCACCACTGACGACTTTGCCTCTGCCCCTGCCAGCGTGGCAGCCAGCGAGACGAGTCTGATCGATTTCGGCGAGGTAGAAAGCGTGGACAGTGGTGACGAGAGCGAACCTGACGGTGTCTTGACCCCCGGCAGCTGGACTGATGTCGGCAGTGATGTTGGAAGCGAAGATCACGAGCACCACAGACTTGGTTGATTTGTTCTCAGCAACAGCTAGCAACCTGCTTAACATCCTAATTCTTTTTTGTTCTTTGCTTATTTGACTTGGTCGGTCTGGTGGGTGTTTTTGGAGATTTGGGAGGCTACTACGTCTTTTGGGGGGTTTTGTCAGGGTCTTTCTACGGTTACTCGTGTATGGGTCGAAAGTGGATACATAAAAATGCAAATGCTTTGCTCTCTCTTTGGTTGTTTCTCGAGGTTGGAGGTTGGATGCACGTGTCAAACTGAAAGTGAACAGGGTCATATCCTCAGTGTAGAAGACGATTGTGGACAGATAGCTCTGCTTGGATCTGTATCAATATAAATTTGCAAGGGCAATCAGTTTGTCATTCGTGTATTCGTGTAGAGCTGAGACGCACAGTATGTACTGGCTCAGAGCTAAGCTATCATGTCATCTCTTTACTTCTTGTTTCTTCTTCCCATGCCTGATCTGAGAACTTCTACTCATCTCAATAGTCAAGCACTTTCCATGCACCTCCCTTACGCTTCCTGCCAGCAGAAGGACCTCTGTACATCTGCAGCTCGTCCGAAATCTCATTGGCGGGACTAGGCACCAGTGCCGGCATGGCCATGGTGAGTACAGCCTGAACGCGTTGATCATCCGCGCGAGCAGCTTTCTCGTTAGCCTCATTGGCAGCAGCCTGTCCTCTAGCTTCTTCCTTTGCCTGTTTTGCAGCAGCTCTTTGAGCGGCCTCTTCGTCAATCATCTTCTGCTTGGCCTCTGCCCAAACAGACAACTCCTCAGGATGTGAGACCATGTAGATGACAGCCTCCCTAGCTGCAAATGTGTCTTCGAGACAGGAGTGAAAAGTCGTTCTCTGTACGCTCAAGCCCAGTAGAGTGTCGCACAACTTTTTCAATCCAACACCATTGTTGTGACTAGCTCTATCGATAGCAGCCTTGGCCAATATCTCTGAGTCCACGCAGCGGTCATGGGCGATCTTGAGAACGTTCAGGTCATTGTGCAGAGCATGTCCAACGAGAATGGTGTTTCTGTCCATGAATGAGAACAAGAGTTCGCGAGCGTGGAACACATCTCTCAGAGCAGTACCGTTGTTGGCAGCCTTCGTCATCATGCTACGACTCACACCGTGGATGTTGGTACGCCACTGTTGGATGTTTAGAGTGGGCTTGATAAGAGCCGAGATCAGCACCTCACCGCTGAAGTAGTCAATAGCAGTCAGCTGGATCACTTGATTCACAAGACCATCGCCGATCCTACCGCCTGCCATCTCACAGTCAAGCGCAATTGCACGATGCTTGCTTATCAGCGATGAAGGACAGACTGTGGGCGGATGCTCGAAATCTTCGTAGAGTGAAGTCAAATGAGAGATGCCACCGAAAGTGTGCATGCCGTTTCTAGCGACCGAACAACCTTTCACACCTGATTCTGCGATCAAGCGATCGAGACGCTGACGAGAACTGCGACAAGACCTACACTTAACTTTGGCTCTAAGATCGGCAAGGGGCGGCATGGTAGGCTTTCTGACGTTGAATCCGGCCGAGACCAAACAGTTGGCATTGTGGCAGTGGTGGACGAGTGTTCGATAAATGTCATCATATTGATCGTCGTGGAACGATGTCCAAGCTCTGGCTTCAGAGACAGGACCAGATGAGACAAGTGGAGGCCATGTCTGGTCGTCGCAGTACGGGGAACCAGTGCTTGAAGTCGTACAAGATGTTGAAGTGGTACAGGGGGTAGACATCTGGGCGGCTGAATCGTATCTGGCACCGGCATTGTTAGGAAGCTTTGAGGTTTCAGGCTCGGGACCACTGGAAGGCGATGCAGTAGGAGAATCCGAGGGTCCGTCGTACTGGGGTGGAAACTGCTTACGTCGACCACGTTGACGACGCGGACGTTGTACTGTAGCATCTTGGAGAGGCTGCTGGGTCACTGATGAGACACCACTGGGCACAAAGCTCGGTGCGGGTTGATATCTGAGATTGTGATTGGCAGGAGCAGTGTTGAATGGAGTGATCGGACCAGGATGTCCATAGATGAGAGGAGGTGGAGGATGGTATGGCAGAGCTGGATAGTACTGATTGTAGGCAGTGGGAGAATTTGGATTGCAGAGGAAAGTGGGCCTTCGGGGGTCGAAGGGTGGAGGGATAGGCTGGACATAGGCAGGCGCAGTTTGTGGTAGCTGCACAGTGACAGGAAGCAGTGGTCCGGTATTTTCCTTGTCAGAGGCCGTGGCAGGAGGCTTGGTAGAGAAGTTGCTGGGAGCCATGCTAAGGATGCGTGAGCGTGGTTTATGGCCAGAAGCTGGAGTTGCAGGATTTTCCTTAGAGCGCTGCAGTGAGACAATGACTTTCTGGTTGAGGAGTCGCTTGTTGTGAAGTTCCTTGACAGCACGATTGGCTTCCGCGGCTGTCGTCAAAGTGATAAAGGCGAAGTTGTCAAAGTGCGGACAATGGGTGCGAATGGATGTAGTTTCACTACTCTGTTGTCAGTGATGCTTTTGAATAAAGGGAAGGGTGTATGGTTGGTGGCTACTGACACAATGAAGCCGTGGAACAATATGTTTACAACATCAAGTTCTCTGACGTTGGCAGGAAGTCGGCCAACGAAAACAACACGACCAGTGGGTTGAGAGAGCTCTGGGTGGTGGATGAAGGAGTTCTGAATATGCTGTTTGAGTTCTTGGACACTGGGGAAGTCGCGTTCGCATCCGATGCAAACGATCAACGCCGGTGCTTTGGTCCTGGGACAGATGCGGCGTCCCGTCAATGATGTTTCCAGGTGCTGGTCCAACACTTCGATCAAGTCGTAGCGTTGTTTGCAGCTGGAACACGAGACCGCGTCCTGAGATCTCTTCAGAATCTTGACTTGCGCCATATCGACTCCATTAAGTTGATGGAAGAAGAAGTGAATCTCGCTTCTAAGCAGGCGCTGTCGAGCGGAACAAGAAACAGAAGTTGATGGAAAGATCGCAAGAAACAAGGATAAAGTCAAACAGAGTCAACAAATGTGTGTTTACTTGGGAGACGAAACTTTTGGCAAGAGATGAAGAAAGCACTTTCCAGAATGATGCGGAAGACAGAAGGCGTTGTTGCAAATTATTCGCTTTGCACCTTCTTGATTCGTCGGCCAGACAATGTTTGATGTACTGTCTGGCTCGACGACTCAAAGTGAAGAAATGAATTCTGCGAACCTTCACATGTCAGCCATTGTAATCAAAAAGAGCATAATGCAAAAAGGAGAAACCGTTCACCTTCCAGTTCGAACCTTGAACTTCTGGACTCGCCGGCCAGCATATATATTTACCTCAGATCTCCTCTGTTACTGTAATCGGTTGAGTGGTGTAACGGCTTGTACACTCCCGATTCGTAATAAAACAATCCCTGCCTTGTACGTCTTAATTCATGCATGCCAGATGACCGACATCTGGGGACTAAAATCAAGGGCCGAAAAAGGGATTATTTTCCCATATGAGCTCAGCTCTGGTTTTTTGCTGATGTGGTATCCGTGAGGAGATAGATTTCGAGGAGACAGGTTTTTTACATCGGGAATGCTCGCGTAACGCAAGGCTCCTTTTTGAATCCTTTCTATGAGGTGACAGGGACGGGATAATACCTACTCGAGCAGAAAACAAGGCTTTCTATGATCTTACATAACTGTACATTGCGATCGGAGTTGGGGGCAGGTTCAAGGCGGTGTCCCATCTTTGGCCGCTCTGATCTCCTCCCAACCTGGAGCATTCAGGCCCTTTTGCTCGTACTCTACATCGCTGATGACTTCAATGAGCTTGACGTTCCACTTGCCTGTTCGAAGGACAAGCACGTTGCTCTTCTCCATCATCTCGGAGACCATGGCAGCAGTGATGCCCTTCAAGGAACGGAACTTGAGCTCGCCGTTGGGATCCGAGCCATTCTCGTCAGACTGACTGCCAATGTAGGCGCCACCAGAGTTGACCATACGGGTACCGTCACTGTTGCTCTTAGCAAGGCCGGCATGATACAAGATACGTGCTGGTGGCTTGTTATGGACTAGGCTGTGAGGTAGGTAGAGTCGATTGAGGCCTTCTTTGCTGTTCTCAGCTTTCGCTTGTAGAGTTTGCAGATTCGGTCGGCGTGAGAAGCTGTGCTGGTTTTGTGTGTTCTCAGCCTCCTCGGGACCATGAACAAAGTCGACGACTTCGCGCGCAAGTAGATGTTGAGCTTTGCGTTGGCTAGGATCGACTTGGTGTTCGGCCATGACGGTGGAGATGTGGTCCAGTGGAAGGAATGTGAAGAGTTTCAGGTAGCGCTCGACATCAGCATCAGCAGAGCCAACAAGAAAACCGTACAGCTCAAAGGGACTCGTCATGGTCTTGTCCAGCCAGATGGCGTTGCCAGCACTTTTACCAAACTTGGCACCAGCTGCTGTGGTCAATAGGGGCACAGTGAGACCAAAAGGACCTGACAGCTGCTTTGTCTCTGGCGAGGTTGAGGGTCTAGGAGTCAAGTGTTTGATGAGGTCAATACCAGCGACAATGTTGCCGTACTGGTCAGAGCCACCGATCTGGACCTGGACACCAGATTGATATAAATGCCACCAGTCATAAGCTTGCAGGAGGGGGTAGGTGAATTCAGCATAAGACATGCCATCACCCTGAGCCATCTTGTTCTTGACACTGCCGAAGTCAGCATGCTGTCAGAACAGAGAATGGAAACAGCCAAGACTCACGTATCTCTACCCAGCATGGCACCGATTCTAGCGACAGTACCAGCGTCAGACAAGAAGTCAATGATACTCAGCTTAGACAACCAGACCGAGTTATTCTGTATACTCTTGGACCAAGCCGAGTCTTTTTTGTAGCCGTGTTTCTCGGCGTATCTGTCTAGACTCTTCCAGATTGCGCGTACACAGTTGTGCAGCGAGACCAAATTGGAAGTCCTTGTGTTTCTGTCCATCTCTTGTCGGCTGATCAAACGCCCGGTGGGGTCACCAATCTTTGCGGTTGCGCCTCCAATGATGGATACGGCTTTGTGGCCATGAATGTACATCCAGAACAGAACCATCATTGGCAGAAGGTGACCCAGGTGAAGCGAAGGAGCAGTTGGATCAATGCCAGAGTAAACACCAACACGTTTGTCGGTGAGCAGCTTGTCGAGGGCACTGCGATCGCCAGCCAGGTCCTTTACGAAACCACGCTCTTCCAGTATAGTCAACAAGCTCTTGGTCTCGCCAGCACATAATCTCTCAGCGTGTTGGTCCCATGATGTGGAGGAAGCCTTGTCTCTAGAGGCAGCAGATTGCGAGACGGTACGCCGCGTCGTTGTCGAGACACAGTGTCTGCATATGTATGGCTTCAATGGCTGGAGCGGTCTGAAGCGGGCGAGAGCAGCTTGTCGCATGGTTGATTGAACAGGAGAATCGACTTGACGCGACAGAATTTGGGGTGGAGCGTCATGTCTTGCACCCGAGCTTAACTCCGTCGACAGTAAACAATTCTCGACCACAGCGATACTCCATCTTATACCAACACTTGACATCTATCCACAATGACTGCAGTCGGCGAGTTCGGCCCTTTCAACATCATATCGCATGCGCTGATTGCCCGACAGACGCTCGCCATGAGCGCCACATGATGCGACAAAGAGGAGCTGGGTATAAGCAACCACATCCACATCTGCTGCATCCTCGCTGACTCTCTGTCAAAGTGCTCGGTCTATTCCTACAAACTTTGGATTCATATTCCACGCTGGTCCCATCCAAGTCTCCGAAACCACTGCAATCAAGTCGCCATTGTCACCAAACACCCCGCCAATTGCCATTGCTCCTATACAGACCCACCACATACCCGAGTCCTCGCTTCCTCCCAAAGCACCAGCGCCCAAGAGAAAGAGAATTGTCAGAGAGGAAGAAGACGATCAAGTCTGGTTCAAGAAAAGGTCAAAGAAGACAACCATCCAAGAACAAGAAGGCCATGCTATTCTTACAGCCACTCTGGATTCTGGCCTTGATGTGACACAACAAGAGCCTCCGACCGACAAGAAGCCCGCCAAGCGAAAAGTCGTACGGAAACGAGTTCTAGTTCCAAGATCTCGCCAGAAAGAGTCCCTGAAACCTCAACCAGACCAGCCGATACCTCTACCAGAACCTGTGGCAGCGGTCCTTCCACCGCCCAATAAAAAGAGCACCAAGACGCTTGCTGTCTCAGAACAAATATCGAGGCAACTAGACACACTCGAGGCACCTTTGTTGGAACATGGAGACCAAGATAAGCTCAGCAATCACTCTATACATACCGTCTCTGTGACAAAATCTGTCCCGCACAAGAACACGAAATCCAGCCACGATCCTCAGGGTGTATACATAGTTGAAAAGAGTCGGGAGAAGACTGTGCCACGCAAAAGAGTTTCACGGAAGCATGTACAAGAGAGCATCGAGACCGTGCAACCGAGCCTGGAAGAAAGCACACAGACAACAACAACCAAAGTGCCACTGGAGGAAGAAGATGTTGATAAGAAGCTGAAGACTGAAACCGCTAGACAAAAGAGGGTGGCCAAGAAGCACCCTGGGAAGGCCGTTGAGCAACAAACTGCCGAAGTCACAGTGGATGCACAGCCAGATTCTACGCACGAAACCGACCCGGTACCAAAGAAGAAAAAGATGGTCAGGCGGGTGCGCGTTCCAAGGACAACCACAAAACGAGCGACATCTGAGCAAGATGACTCGGTGAACCTGGTCAACAAACATGATACCAAACCGTCAGTTCCAACCGATGATATCAACTCGGCTTTGTTGGAAGCGGTGGCTCCAGCACCAGTGGCTAAGGAACCATCCAAGACTCCCAAAAGAATCCTCTTCGATGATGATTCTGACATTGATCTTGATCAAATGCTGAGCGGCATTGCAGCAATAGCTGGAACTAAAGGAGATACTAGAACATCTACCTCAAGGTCTTCTCGCGTGACGACGAGGAAGACCGCCGCATAACGGTCCAGACACGAAATCAAGATTCAAGATGTTTTCCATGCAACAGATGCTCCACCTTTGCGCCAATCACAGCGCTATCGTGCGGCCTTTCTGACGATACGCCCATATCATGTGACTTATGGCAACGACACTTATGATTATAGATCCAACGCTCACAGTTCGCTGCTTACGAAACTCGTCAAGGAGCGCATAGGCATAGGAGTAGCAACCCGCAGCCAAAGCAATGCGGTGCCGTAGCCGGGAGTATGGTGGTTGGTGCGTAAGCAGATAGAGAAGGGTGTTCCAGAATGCAGTCCAGTATAAAATTCTTTGCCAATGAGGGATCTGCAGTCGATCCATAGTTGCGGATTATGGGTCAGATGAGGCTGGGAAGTAGAGGTGAAGAATGATGCACACACCGACAATGTCCTCGATGCCTTGGCGGGCACATCCGGATGTCGAAGATGGTCAATGCTCTCGACAACTTACCAAGCTGCCATGTTTCGGTTTGCTTGACTTCTTCTGCCATATCTTGTGATATGATCATATGAATGGCGGTAAACGTGAGTGCAGATTTGCTCAATGACGGTAAGGACGCAGCATTTGCGCTTGCAAAACAATAGTAAGATGACCTGATGCCTTGATGCAACATGACCTACAACAAGAGATCGGCCTTGAAACCGAGAGATTCAGAGTCCGTGTTCAGCATTGACTCCTGCCTCCCGGCGCCAATTTGATGGTTGCTATAGACATGGCGAGTAAGTGTGTTTCTCCTACCAGAGCGTACCATAGAAAGCAGAGAGGCCTACCACATTTCAGCTTGTCATTCGTATTGTGTCTTCTCTCCATTCTTCACCATCATCTAGCAGCCATGTCTTCGACATCAATTCCAGCAAAGCACAGTCGGACGAATAGCTTCAGCGACAGTTTCGAGATATCCGACCTTTCCTTTGCGCCAACACCTCCGCCGCGCAATCAGACTCGTCAAAGATCATCAATCAGCTCTGTCGGGTCGCAGTCAATATCTCGATCAAATTTCAATACAAGCGTGATATGGAACAAATCATGTACGCTATCACAATTGTACGATCCTGGCCAAACTTCAAGAACATTCGCACCTTCCGAGTTCAGCAGCAGTCATGTGTCTACTGAGCTGCCCAGCTTGACTTCGTCCGACACTACCGGTGATTCGTGGTCGGCCGCGAGCTCCAGTTTTCACACGAGCTCTGGCATCACTTTGCATGATACTGCAATGTCAGAGTCGCCTACATATTCAAATCCATCAAGCTCAAGTAGGATGAGCTTGCACAGACCATTGCCAGATACTCCACAAGGCTCATTTTCCCACAACGGCGCGGGTATGCAAACAAGCACAACGCCTTTCACAATCCCTGGTTATGGGCCCATTCGACTCACGGTTACTATGGACCTTCCGCCGCCGCCAAATCATCACCAACATGCACCTCAAATGTCTGTGCGGGTAGATACACCTATGAATGAGGTTCCTCCGACATCTTGTTCTGATGCTTCTCTGGACACTGCTCTAGATTCCTTCTCAGCAGCAGAGTTACGTCAACTTCTCCGTCTTGCTGTACAAAAACATCCTTCTCTTGCTTCTGACATTACTTCAGAACATGCACAAAAAGCCTCACTTGGTGTAAGCAAGACGGTCAATTTCGTACACTACAGCAACGATGTCTGGCATACTTTAAACTCCAAACAACACTTGGGCCTAGCCGAAGGACGCCAATATGCCGACAAGGCAGTTCAGAGAATCGCAAACGACATATCCAGCGTTGCTACACATGTCCGGATGGAAAGTTCAATCATCACCAAGAAAAATGCCCTAGAGACCCTAAGAAAGATTGGCAGGAGTGTTTGCCTAGCCACAGATGTTGTGGGAGAAAGAGTCAAAGATGTCTTGGGCTCTGACAAAATGTTTGTAGATGCCATGATCAAAGTGGCAGACAGCTTCACAGAAGACGACCGGCGCACATTATGGGCTGGTGGCTCTGGCACAGAGATTGTGAAACGCTTGGAACAATTGGACGAGCTGAGGAGATGTTATCGTGTGTTTGATGGACTGGATGTGGTGCTGAAGTTGCTGAAGAGAGAAGATGGTCCGGATGGATGTGTTCGTTGCTGACCTTGACGATTTGAATGACTTAATGTTTAATGCTGATTATAGTTCTTTTCTGCTTTCTATATATCTGACAAGATCAATGCTACTTGCTTTATCGTTCTTGTGTGCACCTTCTGAAGATGTGTTTTGCACACCAGGCTCCTTCAGCATTCTTGACCTGAGAAGCCTCCTACAATCCGTTGCACGCTCACCGACATGGTCATTTGGGTTACATATTTGGTCCAGCATGACAGGACCTCATCGATTGGTCAGATGGCCGAGTGGTTATGGCGCTAGTTTCAGGCTCACCTGACACGAGTTTACTAGTGAGAAATCGCGTGGGTTCGAATCCCACTCTGATCATCATCCTTTTGCCAATTGAGTGCAGGTATCACTTGTCGGAACGACTGAATGCAATTATTGTTTTTGTGTTGGTGGAGATTTGGCGGAGTGGTGAAGCTTTGAAAACTTGACTGAAGTTCGGCGTCGCTTATTGGCTGTAGGGACTGGCTCCTGCATTCGTTTGTCGCTTCCTACGAATCAACGTGAATGTCTAAGGTCGGTAGATCACAATTGAGCAACATAAAAATTGCTGCCAGCAGGATCATTTTGCTTCTACGCAGACGCGCGTACGTGCAGTGGAGCCTCATCGTCCGTTTTAGACGAGGAATTGGGCTTGATCCTCCGGAGGATTTGACCCCTGAAATATCCTTATCAGACACACACCTGCCATTTCGGTATAGAAGTCAATGCGGGTGAGCTTATAACATAAGGTCCGCGACATGTGCAGTGGCTAAACGAATCGTGACCCTTGCAATCATGTCGAATGCGACGTGGTTGTCCGATGCAACATCAAACTGTAATCTACACACATTTGGTCCAGCTAGCTGCGATGGAAGCTTCGATTTTACGCTGTTCTTTGAACAAACGATACTGTCAATTGTTCCTTCCGTCATATTTCTGTGCTGTCTTCCCATTAGCTTCATCAAGCTGTATCGAGCCGCACCCAGATTCAATGCATCAACCATCAGAAATTCAAAGCTGGTCAGAATCCACGCATTGAGCTACGTCGAGAAACACCGCTGATCAAACCAATAGATCATTGCAATCCTTCTTGCGGCAACGCAAATCTCTCTTCTGGTGTCATGGACCATCCGACCCGCTTCAGAGACTCCAGCGACACTTCCAGCTCTGTGTCTTGGGCTGATCGTTTCTCTGGCCATTGTCTTCCTTTCTACAGTATCGCACACACGATCAATTCGACCATCTTCACTGCTTGGTGTATATCTACTGTTTTCAGCAGTCTTCGATGCGGCTCAAGTGCGCACTCTTTTTCTGAATCGTTATGGCAAAGTAGTACCGAGCCTCATGTGCCTGTCCATCGCGCTCAAACTATCATCGCTGGTATGCGAATCCTGGAATAAGAGATCATGGTTACCTCCAGCAGATCAAACACTACCACCAGAGTCAACGAGCTCTATCCTGAGTAGAAGCTTCCTATGGTGGCTCAATCCTCTCTTCGTCAGCGGTATGCGGACTCTCTTGAACCAGGACCACTTATACGCCATTGATCCAGAGTTGCGATCTCGAGAAACCGGCCAAAGATTAGAGGCAGCATTCGACGAGGAATCTAGAAAAATCCAAGATCGCGCCGAGTCATCCACAGCTCCTTTGTCCGTATGGGCTCTACCCAAGGCTTGCTTTCGCGCAGTGTGGACAGATGTCACGGCGATGATACCGATGAGACTTGCATTGATCGGCTTCACATTCGCCCAACCATTCCTCTTTACTCGCGCTATTGACTATCTCAGCCAGGAGAACCATGATCCGGACAATAGCATTGGGTACGGCCTTATTGGGGCGACCTTTATCATATACACCGGAATAGCTGTAAGTGTACACCGTGTCATCCTCTTCAATTTCAAGCTAACTCAACTTACAGATATCAAACGCTCTTTACCAGCAGCAAATTTCTCGCATCATGACTAAATTGAGAGGCGCCTTGATCTCGATGATCCATGACCACATCCTTGTTGTATCTGATGGTGCTACCAAAGACGGTGCTGCACTGACATTGATATCGAGCGGTAAGTCATGAATTGTGCAACTTTGCTTCCACCCAATGGTCTGACGCAATCTCGATAGATATTGACACAATAATTAGGGTTCTTGGTGAACTCAACGAGTCTTGGGCTAGATTGATCGAAGTCGCGGTGGGTATCGGTCTACTAGCTCGACAAGTCGGCGCAGTAAGCATTGTACCTATAGTTCTTACAACCATATCCACTCAAGCACAAGGCTGGGTGTCTAGACGGATTGGATCAAGGAGAAAAGACTGGAGCGCTGCAACACAGAAACGTGTCACTACGGCATCTGCGGTTCTTGGATCTCTCCAATCGGTCAGGATGTCAGGTAAGTGTCCGCTGCGAGCATGCGAGGCTGTAACTGAAAGGTCTCTCTAGGTCTCATGGAATCTGCTTCAAGCTTACTACATTCATTGAGGGTCAACGAGCTCCACATGTTCGCTTGCTTCGCTCGCTTCATCATTGGACTGAATGCAATCGGTACGTTGGTATTGACTAGAATGTTCAGGCTGGACACTGATAGGAACAGCTGTGATACCCTCGATATGGGCACCTGTGACAACCTTCATAGTCTACGCCATCAAAGCTCGCGTCGACGGCTCGGACGGCTTGAACATCGCTCAAGCCTTTACTTCGTTGGCTCTGTTGGACCTGGTCACGACTCCTAGTGCGAAGTTGCTGACCATCATGCCCTTGTGGGCACAAGCTTTGAGTTGCTTTGAACGATTGCAGCATTACTTGGAGCTCCCAGTTCGAGAAGATCGTCGATCTCCTGGCGGTAGAGTCCTGTCAAGCGCCACTAACAACGATAGCTCCGGACTTGCCATTGAGTTGTTAGCCCTTACTCCTCAGTGCATCCGTGCGGGATATGCTGTTATCTGCTCACAAATGGATGTGTCTTTGTCGATCGAAGGTCCTACCATCTTGAAAAGTGTTTCGCTAGAGGTAAATTCAGGATCCCTCATCCTTATCACAGGGCCAACTGGATCGGGAAAGACTACTCTGCTGAAAACTATCCTTGGCGAAACTCACGTGCTGAACGGAAGTATGTCAGTGTCTTCAAGGAATATTGCGTACTGCAGCCAGAAGCCTTGGATCACCAACACAACCATCAAAGAATTCATCGTTGGTTCAGACCATGATCCAGCAGAAATTGACGAGTCCTGGTACGGTACAGTGATCTATGCTTGCGATCTTGTCAGAGATATCGCAAGTATGCCAGACGGAGACGATACTCAACTTGGCAGCAAAGGTGTTTCACTCTCTGGAGGACAGAAAGCCAGACTTGCACTTGCTCGGGCTGTATATGCGCGTAGAGACATCATGCTTCTTGATGATGTCTTGAGTGCACTCGATATCAATACTGAGAAGGCCATTATCCACCGTCTGCTTGGTCCCAAGGGATTACTTCGCAAGTTTGACACTACAGTCCTTCTGGTCTCTCATTCGCAGAGAGCCATGGCGATCTCTGATCAGATCGTGACACTCTCGAAGGATGGCTGCGTTGTACACACACGCCAGAGTTCACCATCTCGTCTCAAGCTTGATGCAGTGACTGAAACACCTCTCGACAAGTCTGCCGACGTGAAGGTCACTGAGGTGAACAAAGCTCGGGTACCAAAAGGTCCATCTAAGGAAGACAAAGATGACTTGGCAAGAAGAACCGGCGATTGGTCAATATACAAGTACTACTTCAGCAACTTTCCCAAAAGGTATCTGGCCCTGTTTGCCGCTTTTTCAGTTGGTGCTGCGTTCAGTTCCAGATTTTCACAAATCTGGCTGAATTGGTGGACAGCAGATGACGACTCTAACTTGAGCCTGTATCTGACGGTCTATGCCGTACTCGCTCTGGCACAAACCTGCTTCAGCAACCTCAACATGTGGGTCGTCTTCTTGAAGATGATACCTGACTCGGCAATCAACATGCATCGTACTCTCCTATACACTGTCGCAGGAGCAGCTTCGTCGGTCTACTACCAAAGTGATAGTGGTGCTATCCTAAACAGGTTCGCCCAAGACATGGCTCTGGTTGTAGGAGCCTTACCTACCTCGCTCATTGCGACTGGAAATACATTATGTGAGACGATCGCCTCCCTGGCAGTAATTTCCACAGGAGCCAGCTACATGGGAATCACAATTCCTTTCGTCATGTTGGCGATATATGCGATACAGAAGGTCTATCTTAGTACATCACGCCAACTACGTCTGCTCGAGATCGAGGCTCGAAGTCCCATCTACTCTCACTTCCTCGAAACGCTTGAAGGCGTCGTTACCATTCGCGCTTTTGGTTGGGAAGAAGAAGCGAAGAAACAACACTCGAGGTTGTTGGACACTGCTCAATCGCCATACTACTTGCTGTCTTGCATCCAGAGATGGCTGAAACTGGTCCTTGATTTGATTGTGGCTGCTCTGGCTGTGTTAGTCGTTGGTTTAGCGGTGTCCCAGAAAGGTACAACTTCAGCAGGCCTGTTGGGCGTGGCTTTGACCAACGTCCTCGGATTCAGCCAGTCCCTTACTCGTCTTGTCACCGAGTGGACGACTTTGGAAACCTCATTAGGCGCTGTCTCTCGAGTGCGATCTTTCGCCGCGACCACAGAGCACGAGGCTTCGTCAAAAACCAGCACAATATCGCTGGGTCTGGTGACCAAAGGAGCGGTAGTGTTCTCTGGAATATATGCAAAGTACACCGATGCACCTGGTCCTTATGATCTGAACGATATCACCTTCTCGATCCCATCAGGTACAAGAGTTGCAATCTGTGGTCGCACAGGTAGTGGAAAATCGAGTCTCATGCTTGCTTTGCTGCGTCTCCTTCCACTGCGACATGGAAACATCCTTATCGATGGGACGGACATCGAGCATGTGCATCCAGACATTGTTCGTCGAGACATCATCGCCATCCCACAACAGCCTTTCCTTCTCCCTGGAACATTGCGGTCGATTCTTGACCCTGGAGCTGAGCTAAACGATACAGACTTGACTTCTGCATTGAGCAAAGTCCATTTACTTGACCTCGTCAATGAACGCGGCGGACTAGATGCAGATATCGATCAGCAGAGTCTCAGTCAAGGTCAAGCACAACTCTTCTGCCTAGCACGTGCTCTCTTGCGCAAGAGCAAATTAGTTATACTCGACGAAGCAACAAGCAGTTTGGATGCAGAGACCGATGCTGTGATCCGGGATGTGATGCGCTCAGAGTTTGTGGATTGCACTGTTATTTCAATCGCACATAGGGTAAGTCTTTTTCGCAGCGGGATGTGCTGCCTTTTTTTTTCTCGCTCAAAACAAACGCTGACGTATCTACCAGACAACGACTATTCTAGAGGCAGATATGATTATCATGATGGATGCGGGACACGTCTCTGTTATCGGTAAGTCAGATGAGTTGAGCATTTCCAACGATCGCTTCAGGCAGCTCTGTGGTATCTCTTGAGGGGTTGTTCATCATCAGGAGGGAAGAAAGCCAAAGCGAAATGTACATTGGTATACAGAGTATGTACAAAATATCTAATCGTGTTTCTCGTAGAAGCATTAATGGTTCGTCGAAGGGCATGAGTTATAGAAGTGAGAGTTGCTTGCAAAGGAAAAGCAAAAGAAAAACAGCAGTAAAAGGAAACCAAGAGACAAGAAGAGAATGAAAAAACCAAAACGCAAAGGTCATCAGAGAGGATAAGAAAAAAAAAAAAAACGAAAGAGGTGCAGGTGCAGGTGCTCGCATCTCAAGCTACTCAGAGCATGGTGGGTACAGGCACGTCGAACTTGTGGGGAGCCTTGACGACAATCTGGCTCTGAGAACGCTTGTGGATCTTTGGCTTCTTACCGCCAAACATACCAAAGCCAGGCATACCCCAGCTTGGATTTGCCATCGAAACAGCAGGGCTGGCGGGGTTGGAGGCGGGAGGAGTGTTGGGAGTCTCAAGATGTTGTTGCAGACGGATCTGCTGCTTCAGCTCGACGATCTGCTGGGTCAGGGCATCGGTGGTGTGGGATTGCTGCTGGAAGAGGTTTTCCATGCTGGCTGTTTGCGACTCGAGCAGTTGGCGGAAGGTCAGCTCGTTGGCGGTGCGCAGAGAGTGCAGCTCTTGGTTCTTAGACTCTATCTGAGCATCCAGTTGAGCAAGGACTGTCTTTGTGTGTGCGAGCTCGGCGTCGTTGCCGGCGAGGCCTTCGTGCAGTTGCTTGATCTCGTCATCCTTGGCTGTAATCGAGTCGCTCAGGGCAGCATGTTCCTGGTCTTGGAAGGCGACAAGCGAGTTGAGCTTGGAAAGCTCGTTCTTCAAGTTCGAGATGTCCAGGTCTTTTGTTTCCAATGCGCCGCGAGCGTCCTTGACGTCTTGGTCAATGTTGCCGAGCAGAGACTTGAGATGAGAGATGCGTTCGTCCTTGGAGTCGGAAGTTGCTTTGAGCTGCGTGACTTCCTCCTTGGTGCTTGTGTGGGCTGAGGCCTCTTCCTTGTGAGCAGCTTCCGAGGCTGCGAGACGGGCCTCGAGATCAGCGATCTGTTGTGATTGTTGGCCAATGGTTTGGTTCAAGGCGACAATGTCGGGCATGGTGCCGATGTGCTCGAGCATAGCAGGGAGACCATTGAGATGACTGAGAATCTGGACGAAGTTGTCAAGGTTGTGTTGTTTGTGTTGTTCGGCTTGGTCTGCGAGTGCCTTGGACATGTGTCAGTGTCTTTGCGCCTGGTCAGGAATGCCATTGGCGACTGACCTTGAGATCTTGGGCCAGCTCGGCAAGCTCACGACTGCTCGTCTCAGATGCGTCCGATCTGGGAATGTCGGCAGCATCAAATACACCAGATGATGGTCGTGAAGAGGATGAGAAGACCCCGGATGAAGGACGACTGGACTTCTCAAAAACGGCTGACTGAGGACGAGACCCCATTGAAGGGCGCAAGCTTCTCGTAAATTTACCCATGATGTTGGTAGAGAGATCTTCTGTTGTTTTGATAAGTCTGCGTGTTGGCTTTGAGAAAGTGGTTGGAAGCCAGGAAGTCGCGACTGATGTCAAGACTCAAGAACCAACGTGGTCAATGATATGCAGAACAGATCAACAGCAAGAGCACATGCCTCTTTAATAAACCCAATGGTGTCGGGAAAAAATTCCCTGGCGGTGTATCAAAGCTCTTTGGACATGTGCGGTGAGACGTCCGTTCGTGCGCCTAAGGCCCTAGTCAAAAGCCCTCGTAATTGTTAATTTCAGCGGTGGACACTCCAGGGCATAGCAAACCTGATATACCGCGACGACAACCAAGAAAACAACTTACTGGAATTGGTAACATGTAAACACGCTAAATGTCTACTAGAAGAGTCGGTCAAAACATGCTTGCCTTGGCTCTGCATCCTTCGTCTTCTCAGAGGCGCATCATCAACGTCCAGGCAGGACTCTACAGTACGAGCAAAAGCTAATGGCTCTTCAACATCCTGCCTGCTTCAGGTCCAGAAGACCGACGCATGATCAACAAGGGGATGGCCCTTATGCAGGGTGAATGTTGGAAAAGTGGTACGGTAGGAACCATCTCGAGAGTTGACGTGCCAAAAACATCGACTGGCCAAGATTTCAGGCGTTGGCGTTGCAGAACGCCACACCCGCTCCTACCCAAAACTTGCCAAATTTTTTTGCGCGTCAACCACCACCATTTCTGGACCAGAAACGCACTCGTACAAAAGCAAAACAATGATTCCGCCCGGGTTCGAACCGGGGACCGCCTGTGTGTTAGACAGAAGTGATAACCAACTACACCACAGAACCAATTGATGTGCGTTTCTCCGAGAGTTATGTTCATATCCACAGGATCAATCCAACCTACACGCAAAAGTCTGATACCAAGCCTGCACTCTTGAGCCTGCGATAGGTCCTTCATATGTGCCAAAGACTTTCGAAATGCAGCTGTAGAAACGCACAACAATTTTTCAAAGAACGTGGTCCCTACAGAGACAGCCTTTTGATAGATCTCGCAGGGTATCGAAACCCTTGTCGTAAGGCTATCGTGCGAAGTCGGTGGTATTTGGGAGTTTCTAATTACTGTCTTGGGCTCCTACATGCTCTGCAGTCCTGCCCAAGCGTGGATACTATCGCAAATCATGGTGTGTCTACAGGACGTTCAGGACTTTGTTTTTGCAGTCCAAGTCCACTCTGTAGTTTGTGACATGGCGCACCAATCGCTTTAAAAATTGATCGCATTATGAAGTATACTTCGGATTGTGTTGTAGCTGCAAGCATGTGAATCAACGATAAGTCGTGAGTAAACAGGACCATCCAAGGTAGGAAAGCGCCTCCCCCCACCGTGCCTTCCTCAGTCTTTGCGAATTGAAGGTACTCTGCCGCTCTCTTTGCTGCTTGTCAAAGTTTTTTCTCTTTTCTCCTGTTCCTGCTCTCTTCAACCACAACCACGTTTTCCAACATGCTTGAAGTTCATGTGGAAATGCGTCTCAAAGACGCTGAAGCCGCTGAGTATATTACACGAGCTGAAGTAGGACCTTCTCATTACTTCACGCCTCGCATGCTTATGACATCTAGATCGAGGACACATTCCATGCTTTTCTGACCAACAAATACATTCATCCCGTCCGCGACGGCGAAGAAATATTATTCGGTACCTAACTTCGACTAATTCCTCGAGCCTTATTCTGACACACCTCAACAGAGACGTTCCAGCACAAGGACCACGTCGCTTCTGTTCGTGTCACCGGTGTCGATGTTGAGTCGAAAGATAATGCAAACACCCTCTTCTCCGACGTCCACCTCAAAGTCCATGCCTATACACTTCACGAACAAGCCGCTGCTGCTTCCACTGTCACCTTCAGCACTTCGAAAGATTCTCAAGCTAGGCTCATCGATCTGCCTCATGAGTCCTTGGCCGGCGTCTGGGAACGGTATGCTATATCTGCTCGACGCAAGTTTTCCTCTACTTACATCTGGCCGATAGTCTGAGATTTGATGAAACTCAAAACATCAATCCAGAGGAAATTCTCAACATGGCTGTCCACACAGGTACGTCATTACCTCCTCTCCCATATTACACATGTATGTCTGACTTGAGGCTTTCCAAGTCGCACTGTTGCATCAAGCAAACAATCTCCCGGAAGCAATGAACATCAATCGATTGATCCTCTTTCACGGACCTCCAGGCTGTGGTAAATCGACCTTATGGTATCGTGACAAATAGACCGTTCTTCCAAAGGCAAACCGCTGACTTCTATGTAGCCGAGCACTGGCCCAAAAATTGGTCATCAGGCTCAGCCGCACCTTTAGAGGTGGTAAATTGTTCGAAATCAACACACAAGATCTCTTGAGCAAGTTCTACAGCGAAAGCGGCAAGCTTATATCAGAAATGTTTGACAAGGTCCTCGGGATGGCACATGACGATAAGGAGCTTGTTTGTGTGCTAATCGATGAGATTGAGAGCATTGCTGCATCGCGTCAAGCCTCGACAAAGAACGGCGAGTGTACAGACACTGTTCGTGCTACTAATCAACTCCTCACTGCGCTTGATCGGATCAGAAGGAAGCCAAATATTATTGTCTTTTGCACAAGCAACCTGGCCGAGTCTATCGTAAGACTTGATTCCTCACGTCCAAAGCAAAATATTACTAAGCTTTTTTAAGGACACAGCTTTTCTCGATCGAGTCTACGACACCATCTCAGTGCCACCTCCCTGTGCAAGTGCTGTCTATACCATTCTAAGCAATATCCTCAACTCGCTGATAGATGCTGGAACGATCATTTACCAGCCTTGGGCTGAGACCCTGCCCCCTCCTGCAGACGTTGATCTCAAGGAACAACTCGGCGACTACATCGATGAAACACATTTGCCCTGCTATGAGCGACTGGCGTTCTGGGGAATGATATACCCTGGTTCTCCTGGACCTGTCCTCCGAAGAGTCGCCAAAGACTGCGCAGGATTCAGTGGAAGGAAGTTGGTGAAGCTGCCGTTCCTCGCCATTACGAAGTATACTAGAAAAGAGAAGTGTACCATCTTCGACGCAATTCACGCTATCGAGAAGGCTCTCAAGCTTGGCAAGGACACGAGTTGAAGTGCTGGATAGTGTTTTCGATGGCTAGTATTGAGTCGTTCAACGGGATGTTTTGCTCGAGAACCATAGGTTTCTGTATGCTACTAGCTCCGATTTGACAAAACATAAAGAACCCCCATTTGAGCCTGTACGGTATCTCATGCCGAGCAAGAATAGTTCAAGTGATAGCGTAAGTACTTAGGTGAGAAGTGTTGCTAACGTGATGATATGCAACGTTAGCAACGCGCTGCTGCCCCTCCGAGCTCGGCTGGAGTTACCGTACACATGCGACACTACATCATCGCCCCTTGGTCTCGAAACATGTCGCGAATGTCAGCCTTACGGACTCACCTTTCTTTCCATCATGCTTGATCTCGGATCATTACAGGGTGACCTGCCATCCCTCGAGCCTACGCTGGGACCATCTTCTCTCCTCGACAAGAATACACAGACCTCACATGCCCTGGTAGAAGACCTCTTTTCCGACTGGCATGAATTGGAAAACATCAGCAAGAATTACGACGAGTTAATTCGGAAACGATGGCGCAACAAGACACGCGACCAGAAGAAGTCTGTCCTGCTGGAAGCGTGGGGGCACGGTATGAGTGAATCCCACCGACCTGACTTGACCGATCTCATCAACGCTTCCAACAATGAATCATCACACTCGCTGGATGCTTACAAATGGCCTTCCATCAACCTGGAAGACCTCTTGAGGCCTGGGATCTTGCCGACTTTCATCAATTCCCGTGGCAGTCATCATCCTTATGTTTTCTGCCATGCCGATCTTAGTGCTTGTGCACTCGGCATCTCAGCAGGCAAGATTCGAATGAACGATGTGAAAGGAAGTATCATGCTTGTTCCCAACAACGATACCCCACAAGATTACATTAAAGTGGTCTTGGAAAGCGATACTGTCAACTCTGCCTATCGTAGTTTGACCGGATCTTGGTTCAGCATCGGAGAAGCCTTGCTCATATTGGAGATACAACAACGCATCTGGCGATTTTTACTAGCATGCGTGAAGATCATCGTTCATGATCTTGTCATTGAGTCTGATCACGACTCAACATCTGGTCCTGAGTTGCACTCTAGTCCTTTGCCTACCACTGAATCTGCTTTCGTGACATTGGCATCTTCCACCCTGGAGGCTCCTTACCGGATCCCGCCGCAACTAGAACTGTCTCGGCTCAAGTCTCTCGTTTCTGCTAAGCGCTCTGCCGTTGCTGACCATATCTGGTTGCTGCGAGAAGACCCGAGTTACTTTGCGGATTGCGTTAATGAATGGAAAGAGCACCAACCAGAGATGCTTCTCGATGCACAAGGGAAGAAGCATCCTATACATAAAGCCGGCCTAACGAAAGCTTTCTGGAACCGTGTCCTCAGAAAGATGATAACTGATTCTTATCTTTCACTTTCCCTCTGGGACTACACCCATCAAGAAGTGTGCCAGTTCGACAAGCTGTCGCAGAAGTACCCAGATCCGTCTCCTTTCCAGCCTCTGCCTGAAGAACTCGCATTTGCTATCAAGAAGATACGCCACCTCTTGGAGCTATCCGCGGCAAACTCGATAGCGCTACTCAAGTCTCATGTTCCCCCATCACCTCCTATGCTCAACTACTGGCATCGAGAAGGCACATCCACAGCAGATCATCATTCGTCAAAATTCCGTATGATGCCGAACCCACGCACCGATCATGATCCTGCTTTGGATCGTCTCTTTTGGGCGTATACCACTCTATGGGATGAGAAACAGTGTGCCTTGATTGGTCTCCACACACTAGTAGGCGAACTCGACCGCTTGACGTATGCCGACACTAGAGCGAAAGATCTTCAGTCCGGCTTAGTTGTTGATAACATCGGTGATCTTGGCGTAGCATCTGAGTGCTTGCATCAACTATCCTTACATCTTCCCTGGTCGAGGACTATCGAACGGGAATTGGCGCGCAACAGACAGCAAGTTGTGGAAGAGTTTTACACAAAGTCTGCAGAGTGGGACAATTTCAGGAAAATGTCATGGCAAGGTGTTGATCTGGCAGAATTGGGATCACCAGGAGATGGACGGTTCTCTTATCCCATCAGCAACCGTCGAACCAAAACGAATGCCTCTGCTCTGTACAAAGCCGAGTTTCATCTCGATGCATTCTGGTCAGAAGTGGATAAGCATCTCGCTTCACAGTGTGTCAACCTTCCAGACAAGATGATGAGGTTGTTACTTTCCGGCAACAGATCTTTACAACGGACCTTGGAGTGGGAAGAACCTGCACCTGACAAGCCCAAGGGTAAGATGAACGGCAGAAGCAACGCGAAGACGCACGGCAAGACGCATGGCAAATCGAATGTCGATTCACACGACAAGCCGAACGGCAAGTCTGCCGCCCCACAACAGAAACACGAAGCTGTCAACGAGCCCCTATCATCGACTTATCTCCAACTTCGCAGCTCCCACAAAAGACAGACTTCGGTTCAATTTCAAGAAGCGTTGTCAATCTCGAGAGAACCACGGAACTCGGCTGGTCCTGTGACAGTTGGACACGTGGGTGCAGGAACAGACTCCGAAACTTCCGAGACCCTGAAAAAGACCCCCTTCATCGTTGACAAACGCGCGAAAAGGACTCTTTCCGCCCTATTCTACACGCCATCCTCGAATGACATGCCAGGAGATACAACATGGACCGACTTCGTGCACGCCATGCTTTCAATTGGCTTTGTGGTTGAAAAGCTCTTTGGTTCGGTCTGGCATTTCGTTCCTCCTGAGTCCGTCATCGGAGAACACATTCAATTTCATGCACTGCATGCTGGAGATAAGGTTCGCTATCACGTAGCGAGATTATTTGGACGGCGGTTGCAGAGAGCGTATGGATGGAGTGAAGACATGTTCGTTGTTCAACAGTAGTCGGTGAGGAGGAAAGCGCTGGTATGAATCAAAGCATAGCTGCCACAAACAATATATTGTCTCATAGCCTGTCCTTGGTCGCCTAGCTGCTCTTTCTCTAGCCATGCAAAGACCCCTCGCACGTTCAGGATGCCACGAGGATTTGACTTCCAACGGTTTAACGGTTCGGCAAACACTGCCTAACCCATGCCCCAAGGTGCTCACCAGGTTTCACTGCAGTCTGCACAGCCCCTCGAAGCTTCCTTCCGACAACGACGTTGGGGGTGCACTCGGCGGAAAAAAAGCCTCGCAATTGAGCGCAAGAGTGCGTCTAATTCCAATACCGTGAAATAGAGTTGAGTCAAACAAGCGCCGCATACCGGCTCCTGGCTCCTTCCTTCGGCAATTGAGTCCTCCACCCTTCTTCATCGGAGCTTTCTGCCGCAAGTATCAATGTTCGATCGATGCTGTTCATCATGGTCCGACATTTGTTGCAATCGATCGCAGACGATTCAGAGCTGCTGCTCAAGGACAGTTTTGAACGCCGTTCATCGTCAATCATTTCCCCTATTCGGAGCCTTACCATACACGTCCGAGGATTCCTGTCGATCTTGGTCTGCTCCGTTCTCCTTGGAAATCTGGGCACAGCAATACGCTTCCGCCAACTTGCGCGAGTGGTTCGAAGTCCCGATCAGATTTTGCTCGGCCACGATTGGGCAGGAGCTCTCTCCGAGCGAAGGAATAATTGCCTCCACCCAGGGTCAATCAGGAGGCTTGTTCACATCCAATCATACACTCGTTTGGGTCCAGACAAGGGTGGTCTGCCCGGGTATGCCAACGTTGTGAGCTCATTGACTTGTTTTGGAGTAGGCTTTGATTTGGTCTCCCAGAGCACCGGATCCAAGACCTGCACTAAGAGGTATGTCACAACTCTTTTCAAAGATGGATAACAGCACAAGCCTCGATTGGCCCCGCTTCGACTTGAACAGGGGACGATCTGAAGGCAGTAGTCGGTCAGCAAAAAATCTCGAAAAGACGAAGTTTCCCATGTCCATATTCCCGGCCGTGAACGATAGTCATACTTCACTCTTATCATTCTCACAAATTACCTGGCAAGAATCTTGTGTTCTATGCATCAACTCTCTGGTCAAAAGACGATTGGAAGCATCTGTAAGCTCTGTGAAGTCTCATCATGGACTTCAACGAGCAGAATCCATCTCCGGCAGATGACGAAGGCTTCTACTCTATCACCGCAAGCGCGGACATGAGTTGGTACCATTACTGGCCATCTCATCCCGAATCCTCTGCACTATATCATCCCCAAATTAACGGCCAAGTTCCTGGTCACTGGACACATTACATTGATCATTCACAATCTGGAAGCCACTCAAGTCCTCCGCCAACACAACATCCTTCGCAAGTATGGGACGCTCCCGGTCAAGGAAGAGCAGACTACCAATATGTTGGAGGCGATAGTGTGTGTCCCTCTTCACAGATCCCATCGGGAGTAGTATTGCAAATTCCCAACGACCGAAGCTCCCATTATGACGAGCCATCTTCTACTCTCTGGTATCCGAGCTCTGCCCCATCTGCGCTCACAGTGACTCCCAGTCGACGACCAAGTCACCACAGTGATCCAGGGCTCCCGACAACTTTTCAGGACAACTCTGGCTCACAATCTCACTCCAACCTTCGGCCAGATACAGGATCTGATGTTGTTGCGACTTCACAGACCAATCCACAAGGCACGAAGCAAGAAAACTCTCCTTCTGATACCGAGCCTTCGCCGTCTGCTGGACCTAGTCCGGGGAGCGGACACGTGGTCAGGCCTACAATCCGATGCTGGGACCATGATTGCGGTGGCCGAAAGTTCTCCTCGATCAGCAACTTCAGACGGCACCAAAGAGAACGTGCGGGCCAAACTACAGTGTGCTTTTGTCCACGGTGTGGTGCCGCTTTCTACAGACGTTGGACCAGGGACCATCATGTGGAGCGAGGTAGCTGCTTGAGAATCCCTCGCTGGAGCAGTGGAGCTAGCCAGCTCAGGCCATGGTCGCGTCAAGAAGATACCCCATAATACTCGTAACTTTCTTGTTTCGGATACGCAAACCTCCGGAAGCGGGCATATTTCATGCTTGAACCAAGGCAAGCAGGATTTATGACAAGGATGCACCTGAGGGATCGACAATAAAACCGCTTCTGTATACATGGATGCTCGCAGCTTAGCTGATACTTCGGGCGTAAGTCGAGACGCGACACAGAAGTTGGCATCTTGGTGCTGTGGGGGTCATATCCTCCAACCATCAAGTCTAGCCGAGCTGTCGACCTCTTGAAAAAGCATCGTTGAAGTCACACAGCTCGGGTCGGCACCTGGCACAAAACTCTGTTATTCAGCAGAGCATATGCGTGTAGCAAGCAATATACAGCTATAGTTTTCATTCATCTCATGTATTTAGTTATCTTTTATAGACACAAATGACGTCCTAGACGTCGCATCGATATAAGTTGCAAAGTTCACCGCGATGGTACGTGGTTTATATGTAGGGCGTGGTAAGAGCCATGCGTAACCCGTTTCTTGTCGTGTCCACCAAGAAGCTCAGCTCAGGGTCTTGCGTCTTCGGGAGTCGGATCCGCATGTGGAAGGTCTCAACACAACCGTGGTTGACCGTTGTTGGCTCTTGCCCCACCGGCTTACAAACAGGGCTGACAGGTATCAGTGCGTGTGTCTGTCGTTGCTGTTCCTTCGTGCTAGAGTCTTGGGTTGCGTAACAATGCCTTTGTGAGAGATGGCGTGGCTCCCAGATGTTGTAGCAGACATGAATCGCAGATACGACCTTAGCATGGTACGGGAACATCTTCATAACGATTTTATCCGTCATTCAGCTGCAAGTCACAAGCCCTGACTCGTGTAGAGAAAGCTCGTGTGCATTGCAAAGCTCAACACCCATTGCACTACTGTCCAAGACTCGTAAACGTACAGGGTTGTTGACCTTCTGACTCGAGTGGCAGGTATGTTACATATGCAGGTGCAACCGTGCTCGAACCCTGCAGGCTGCAGGGTGTAAGCGAGGCAATAGCATGCGACAAACCATTATGCTGATCCTCCGAACTTTCTTTCCTCCGCAGACAGGGGATTTACACATTGTGATCCTGCATGGACTTTTTCAAGACTAGCGATCAGCATCGTGTTCGAGACCATCAACCTCCCCATGTGCTAAAGTATGTAACGCGTAAAATGCACAGTACTAATAAGAAACAGAAGAGTGTCCACTGAGAAGCGACAAATCATAGACTCTCTATGGATATGTCTATGTTTCCAAGAAGACTGTGCCTTTTTATAGCATATACTCTATTCTCTGCGTAGTCGGAGTACGATGA